>PVHP010038168.1:0-17005 GCA_004024765.1 Zapus hudsonius | reverse complement strand
GGACAGTCTCCCCCACCACGGCTCTCACAATCTTTCCACCCCCTCTTCCGCTCAGTTCCCTGAGTCGTGGTGGGTGAGTAATAAGGCTGCTTTAATGTTGCGAGCTTAGAGGTCCTTGTGTCGAAAATCCTTGGTTTCTGTCTCAATGGCCTATCCTGTGTTGATTGAATGACTGTGGTTATAGGTCCCTTGTTCATCTGTCATTGTCTGCTGAGTTCCCTGTGGATCACCCCTGATATGACTGTGGTGGCTCCTCTCTTGCCAGGATCTCAGCCATCGGCCTACGGTGGGTTGGTAGGGTTAGATGTGCCACAGCTCTCTCGTTGCATCCTGAAAAACACATTTGGCTTATCCAGAGTTGGTTGAATGGCTGTGGGTATGGGTCTCTTATTCATCCCGTCCTTCTCTGCAGGGTTTCATATGGATCCTCCACAATATGACTGTGGTGGCTCATCTCTTGTCATGATCTCATCTTTTGGCCTGCTGTCGGGTGGTAGGGTTATATGGGCCACAGCTCACTCGCTATATCCTGAAAAATACAAATACAGTCTCCATCGGAGAGTTAGAACAGTATAGGTTAACAAAACCATTCTGGATTGCCTAGTTTCTATTTTTAGTAGCCTCCCTGTAAGATGTTCGCATAGTGCATCTTTTCTTGGGAGCCCAAGTGTATGGGATCCGATGCATATTGCCCTAAATCCCCATTTCCAATCAAGGGTAACCCCTCACTGAGTGGAATATTTGGACAAATTTAATGGCTGTTGATTGACTCCCCCAGGCCCAGACTCCTTCATTGCACAATTGCTCCTTTCTTGGTTTGCTGTTCTCTCCCTGTAGGAACTGTATCCAGCCTATTCATGACCGCAGACTATGTTTCATGTCAATGGTCTGTTTACTCCAGTTATCGCCAATCAGTTTCCCCTGGCAGCTTGTGCAGTGCGCTCCAGCCCTTCACTAACTGCCATCTGGGGGTTGGTTACCATTTCAGACCTCGCTGGGACTCTCGATGAAGATCGATGGCATTCTGCGATTTCTTCAGCAACAGGGTTTCATCTCAGGCCTGGGGAGGGTGTTCAAGAGCCTTGACAGAATTCTGTCTTGTTTTTGGAACCTCATGGGTCACTTTGGTTAACAGCTCAGTGAGGGAAGGGACCGGTGACTGGGACCCGGGGCTTTCAGACTGCTCAATTATTCATAGACTTAAACATTCTCCCCTGCTATTCATGACCCCTCTTGCCAGTTGACGCCCACTATTTACTCTTTAGGTTACAGTATGCTCGTGAGGATTTTATGTTTTTGAACCTAATTTGGATTGGCCTCCTGCTTAAGCCATTCCCCTCACCCCTTCCCTTACCCCTCATTCATAACCTCTCACTTCTTTCTATAAGTCTGCATAATGAAAACATTTATCCTGATTAAGGACCGCATATGAGGGAGAGTATGGGGCGTTCAAATCTCTGTTCTTTTGAGTGTTCGCTTAGTAAGATCTGCTCAAAGTCAGACCATTTTTTCCTAAATTTCGATATGTCATTTTTCCTTTCAACTGAGTAGAGTTCCATCGTATAAATATACCACAGTTTCGCTGTCAATTCCTCCATGGATGGGCATTTGGGTTGATTCCAGTTCTTGGCTATTATGAATTGAGCTGCTATAAATATAGTTGTACAAAATTTTCTGCATCGAGATGTGGCGTCTTGCGGGTAGATGCCTAGTAGAGGGATAGCTGGGTCCATTGGTAGTTCTATGTCCATTCTGTCTAGGAGTCTCCACACTGCTTTCCATAGCGGTTGAACAAGTTTGCAATCCCACCAGCAATGAATGAGGGTTCCTTTTTCCCCGCATCTTCGCCACCAACAATTGCTGTTGGTTTTCTTTATGATTGCCATTCTGACAGGGGTAAGATGGTATCTCATTGTGGTTTTGATTTGCATTTCCCTGATGCTTAAGGATGCTGAGCACTTTCTTAAATGAGTCAAGGACATTTGTGTTTCCTCCTCTGTGAATTCTCTGTTGAGATCAGTGCCCCATATTGTGAGGGGGCATTTTGGGATTTTGTTAATAATTTTTTTTAGTTCTCTGTAGGTTTTTGAAATTAGGCCTCTGTCAGAGTTGTGGCTGGTGAAAATCATTTCCCAATTTGAAGGGGGTCTATAGGCTCTGAGTGTGGTTTGTTTGTCTGTACAAAAGCTTCTGATCCTGAACAGGTCCCATTGGTTAAGTATTTGTCGTATTTCCTGAGCTGCTGGAGATTTGCTAAGGAAATTTTTTCCCACTCCTAATTCATGTAGAGTTCCTCCGATTTTTTTTCCAGGGTATTCAGGGTTATCGAGTTTATATTAAGATCTCTGATCCATTTGGAGTTGATTTTGTGCACGGTGAAAAGAGTGGGTCTAATTTCATTTTTTTACACGTGTTTATCCAATTCCTCAAGCACCATTTGTTGAAGATGCTATCTTTGGCCCAGTGTATATTGTTGGCCCCCTTGTCAAAGACCAGATAACTGAAGTTACTCTCACTTAAAGCTGGGTCTTCAATTCTGTTCCATTGATCTGTCTTTCTGTTTTTATGCCAGTACCATGCTGTTTTCATTACTATGGCTTTGTAATATGTTTTGAAGTCAGGCATGGTGATGCCTCCTGAGTAGGATTTCTTACTTAGAATGGTTTTTGTATCCGGGGTCTTTTGCCTTTCCAAATAAATTTAGAGATTATTTTTTCTATGTCTGTGAAGAAAGAGGTTGGGATTTTTATTGGAATAACGTTGAATCTGTAGATCACTTTTGGCAGGATTGCCATTTTTACTATATTGATTCTCCCTATCCATGAGGATGTAATGTCTTTCCATCTTCTCACATCCTCCTTTATTTCCTTTTAAAGTGTTTCAATATTTTCCTTATATAAGTCCTTTACAACCTTGGTTAGTGATATTCCAAGGTATTTGATTTTTTTTTAGAGACTATAGAAAATGGGACAGACTCTCTGATGTCTTTTTCTGTCTGCTTGCCTTCTGCGTATAGGAAGGCTACTGATTTTTGTGTGTTAATTTTGTATCCTGCCACATTGCTGAAGGCATTAATCACCTTCAAGAGTTTACTGATACTATTCTTTGGGTCTGATATATAAAGGATCATGTCATCTGCAAAGAGGGATAGTTTAATTTCTTCCTTTCCAATTTGTATTCCTATTATGTCCTTCTCTTGTCTTATTGCTTGGACTAGAACTTCAAGCACTATGTTAAAGAGCAGTGGTGAGAGTGGGCAGCCTTGTCTTGTTCCTGAATTGAGTGGGAACTCACTGAGTCGTTCCCAATTGAGTATGATCTGTGCTTTAGGAGTTTTGTATATTGTCTTTATTAAATTGGGAAATAGGCTATCTATGCCTATTCTTTTGAGAGCTTTGAACATGAAGATGTGTTGAATTTTGTCAAAAGCCTTCTCATCATCTATTGAGATAACCATGTTGTTTTTGTGTTTTAGCTGATTAATGTGGTGTATCACATTTATCTACTTACGTATGTTGAACCATCCCTGCATCTCTGGGATAAAGCCAACTTGGTCAGGGTAGATAATATTTTTGATGTAGCATTGTATCCGATTTGCTAGGACTTTGTTCAGGATTTTTGCATCTAAGTTCATCAGAGATATGGGTCTATAGTTCTCTTTTCTTGTTGTATCCTTACCTGGTTTGGGGATTAAGGCAATGGAAGCTTCATAAAAGGTGTTTGGAAGCCTTCCCTCTTTTTCTATGCTTCTAACAAGCTTCAGAAATAGTGGTTTCAGCTCTGTGATGAAGGCTTGGTAGAATTCAGCTGAGAAACCATCTGGTCCAGGGATTTTCCTTTTGGGAAGGTTTTTGATTACATCTTCGATCTCTGTGGGTGAGATAGGTCTATTTAGTGCTTTTATCTGCTCTGGGTTAAGCTTTGGCAGTTTGTAGGTGTCCAAAAACCTGTCCATTTCTTCCAGGTTCTCTAATTTTGTGGAGTAGAGGTTTTGGAAGTATGACCTGATGATTCTTTGAATGTCTTTTGGATCTGTTGTGATCTCACCATTGCCCTTTCTGATTTTGTTGATTTGGGCTTTCTCATTTCTTTGATTATATTGGCTAGAGGTTTGTCGATCTTATTAATTTTTCAAAGAACCAACTCTTTGATTTATCTATTTTTTCCAATTGTTTTCTTTATTTCCAATTCATTAATATCAGCTCTGATTTTAATTATTTCCTTTTGTCTTGAGCTCCTCGGGTTAGCTTTTTCCACCTGTTCCAATGCTTTTAGGTGGGTGGTTAGGCTATTGATTTGAGACCTTTCTGTCTTTGATATGAAGGCATTTAGCGTGATGAACTTTCCCCTCAGGACTGCCTTCATTGTGTCCCATAAGTTCTGGTATGATGTGTTATCGTCATCATTTAATACCAGGAAATTCTGAGTTTCCTGTTTTATTTCTTGGATGACCCAATCATTTTTTAGGAGCACATTATTCAGGCACCAGTACTTTGTGTATTTTCTGGATCCTGTTCCATTGTTAACTTCTGCCTTTAATGCACTGTGGTCTGATATGATGCAAGGAACCACCTCGATTTTCCTGAATTTGTTTAGGGAAGATTTGTGACATAAAATGTGATCAATTTTAGAAAAGGTCCCATGTGCTGCTGAGAAGAATGTATAATCTGTGTCTTTTGGGTGGAATGTTCTGTAAATATCTGTTATTCCCAGTTGATCAATAGTGTCAGTAAGCTCCAATATGTCCCTGCTGGTCTTCTGTTTGGTTGATCTGTCTAGAGCTGATAAAGGTGTATTAAAGTCTCCTACTATGATGGAATTGGAGTCTATTTCTGCTTTATTTTTGAGTAGGGTTTCCTTTATGAACTGTGTTGCACCCAAATTTGGTGCAAATATGTTGATGATGGTGACATCTTCCTGTTGGATCCTTCCTTTGATAAGTAAGAAGTGACCATCTTTATCCGTTTTAATTGATTTTGGTGTAAAGTCTATTTTGTCAGAGATTAGTGTAGCCACACCTGCTTTCTTTTTACTTCCACATGCCTGATAAACTGTTTTCCATCCATTAACTCTAAGAAGGTTGCTGTCTTTGGAAGTAAAGTGTGTTTCCTAAAGACAGCAGATCGAAGGGTCCATTTTTCTGATCCACCCTGCAAGTCTGTGTCTTTTTATAGGGGAGTTAAGTCCATTTATATTCAGTGATACAACTGTGAGGTTTGCTTTGAGCCCTGCCATGATGAAGGGATAATGAGGGTTTCATCTATGCTGCTGTTATTAGCCCACTGACTGTGATTGTCGTGTCTGAACTCTGGTACTCTTCTGAGGAAGATTTCTTGTTTCTTCCGTATGGGTTATCTCTTTCAGGAGCTTCTGAAATTGTGGCTTTGTTTTGAAATAGTTGTAGAGCTGTTTTACTTCATGGAATATTTTCACTTATCCATCTATCAGGAGGGATAACTTTGCTGGGTACCGTAGTCTAGGTTAAAAGCCATACTTCTTTAGGGCCTGTAAAGCATTATTCCAAGCCCTTCTGGCTTTCATGGTTTCTAATGAGAAGTCTGAGGTAAGTCTGATGGCTTTTCCCCTGTAAGTTGCGAACTGCTTTCCTCTAGCAGCTTTGAGTATTTTCTCTTTGCTTTCTATGTTAGGCATCTTAATTAAAATGTGTCTTGGAGAATTTCTCTTCATGTCAAGTCTGTTTGGGGTCCTCTGGGCCCCTTGAAAGTTGAGTGGGCTTTCTCTTGTTAGATATGGAAAGTTTTCTTGAATAATTCTGTTGAAGATATTTCCTATGCCCTTAGCCTGGGCTTCTTCTCCCTCTGGGATCCCTATGATTTTAATATTGGTCCTCTTTATTGTATCCCATAGATCCCTCAAATTTTGTTCACTTGATTTCTTGAATTTATTGAAACCTATGACATCCTTATTAATTCCTTCTGATTTGTCTTCTACTTCTGAAAGTCTGTCCTCCAGATTATCAACCCTGGGATTGAATGATTCAAGAAAGGTTTTTAGTATTTCTTCTTCATTTTTGGTTTCTGCTATAATTTTATTAATAGCCTCTAATTCTTTGGTGAGATACAATTTCCAATCTATTTTTGTTTTTGCTTGGGATTCCTGATAATCATTTTTTAGTTTTCTTAAGTCCTCATCAAATTTAATTAATTGATAGCCCAGCTCTTCTCTGAGTTGATTAATCTTTAATTCACTTAATGTATTTCTGAATTCATTCATATTTCTCTCCATCAAATTCAGTCTGGAGTCTATGCTTGAGTAGGAGTCCTTCATCTCATTCATGTCTTTTCTCATAATTTCCATATCAGCCCTTAACTGCATCATATTTGCATTGCTGTTGTGGTCTGGAGTCATATTATTCTCTCTCTGCAATTGTGTATGAGCTCCTTCCCCTTTCTTTCCACTTTCATGTTCCATAATGGGACTAGGGGCCCTGGTTTGGGAAGTTACATTTTTCCTTTGGTTTCTGCCCATGCCCAGATAGGGAAGTGGGACTCAGTGGTCCCGAAGCTGATGAGAGGCTGGGTGGGCCTTGATCTTGGGTTTGGATCTTAGTCAGGCAACCAAACCTCCGAGGAGAGACAGCTCCTCTCCTCTCAGATCGTGGAGAGGACCGCCTCTGGGGACCAGTTGCTCCCTCGGGGGAAGTCACTCAATTGGCACCAAGGACGGGGAATCTGCCACGAGGGGACAAAGGCAGAGCCTGAGGTGCACAGGGCACAGCTGCACAGTTGTCCCGAAGCTGAGGGGAGGCTGGGCGGCCCCGAACATTGGCCTGTATTCCAGACAGGCAAACAAACCTCCGCAGAGAGACAACTCTTCCCCTCTCAGATAATGGAGAGGACCACCTCTGAGGACTGGGTGCTCCCAAGGGAGATTGGCGCCAAGGACCAGGAATCCGCCACGATGGGACAAAGGCAGAGCCTGAGGTGTGCAGGGCACAGCTACTGGCTCCCCTGCATAGCCTAGAGCCGCCGGGGACCCCGCAATTGTCCCAAAGTTGAGGAGAGGCTGGGCGGCCCCAAGGCCTATATTCCAGACAGGCAAACAAACCTCTGCGGAGAGACAACTCTTCCCCTCTCAGATCGTGGAGAGGACCACCTCTGAGGACCGGTTGCTCCCGCAGGGAAGCCTCTCAATTGGTGCCAAGGACCGGGAATCTGCCTCGAGGGGACAAAGGCAGAGCCAGAGGTGCACAGGGCGCATCTGCTGGCTCCTCTGCAGAGCCGAGAGCAGCCGGGAACCCCGCAGTGGTTCCAAAGCTGGGGAGAGTCTGAATCCCAGTCAGGCAACTAAACCTCCGCGGAGAGACTTTGAAAATTCAGATCGTGGAGAGGACCACCTCTGAAAACCGGATGCTCCTGCAGGGAAGCCTTTCAATTGGTGCCAAGGATCCGGAACCCGTGCGAGGGGACAAAGGCGTGAGCCCTGGGTGCACTAGGCCCAGCCAGCTCTGTGCTCCCCTGCAGAGCTGAGGTCAGCTGGGAAACCCTGCTGTGGTCCTTGAAGCCTAGGCCAAGGAGTGGCTGTGATCCGGTGCCTGGGTCTCAGTCCTGCAATGAAACCTCCGCAGAGAGCTTGGAATCCGCCGTGAGGGGATAATGGCGGGAGCTAGTGGGGGGGGAGGGCTCGATCCTCTGCTCCACAGGGGAGCAGAGAGCTGCTGGTGAACCCCATATGCTCCAGCCCAGGGGTTGGGGAGGGAGGGAGAGAGAGCCCAAACTTGGGTCCGGCCGGTGTCCAAAGCCTGGATACCAGCTGAAGAGATCAAACCTTTCCGGAAAGTCCTGGCGACATTGTTACTTGTTCACCATCTTGCTCCGCCCCCCTATATTTCTTATGTAGAAACCACCATATAGTAATTCATCCTTGCATGTTGATTTTTTCCACTATATATGATATATGTATATTACACATATGCATCTCTGGACTTCATTCTGTTCTTGTACTAGTAATTAATATGGATTTATACTAAGCTAGGCTATCTCTTAGGAAAAGTTTCTTCCTTTTGCTCTTTTTTAAAAGTAACTAAGTTACTTTTGATCTTTGCTTTTAGAATCTGGTTTTCATTTTCTTTCTCTTTTTTTTCCTTTTTTTAATCTTTTTTTTTCTTTTCAAAGTAGGGACTCACTCTAGCCCAGGCTGACCTAGAATTCACTATGGAGTCTCAGGCTGACCTCAAACTCTTGGCAATCTTGCTACCTCTGCTTCCCAAGTGCTGGGATTGAAGGTGTGTGCCACCACGACCAGCTAGGTTTTCATTTTCTACAAACATCCCTGTCAGTATTTCAAGTGAAATTACAGTGGATTCACAGAATAAATAATTTTGTGACAATCAGTGTCTTTATTTATATTGACTCTTTCATTTATATACATGGTATGGTGGTTTGAATGCAAATGCATGTCCCTCATAGGTTGAAGCATTTTTGATTAAGATTGAATTTACAACTTGAGTCTCCATCAGGCAGAGCCCTGTTGGGGAAAAGGTATGTTATTGGGAGTGGATCTTGAATCCAGACCTACTAGGTGTTAAGAGCCAAGTTTTGACCTCTAGCTGTTTATGTTTGCTGGATGTTGGTGATGTTTCTCTGCCATGGATATATGGAAGTGAGCCAGCTTCTTCTGCCATGATGGAACTTTCCCCTGGATTCTGTAAATCTGAAATAAATTCTTTCTTCCTATAAACTGCTTCTGGTCAGATGTTTATCTCAGCCACAAAAAGTAACTACAGCACGTGGTATATCTCTTTACATATTTGACCTTCTTTTACATTCCTCAATAACATTTTGTAGCTTATTAAATATATATGAAATTAATCAACTAAGGTCAAATCTAATTCCATGGAATGTCATCGTTCCCTTCTACATTCTTGTGACTTCCATCTAGATAGACAGACTTGGTCAAATAGATGAAGAAGATATAGAGGGAAGTTGATGCTGGGTTATTGCATAACGGCCTATTCATAAATGTTGAATATGGTAGATGTGTGATGGTATCACAGCTTCAGTGTTTTTTATATTCAGCATAAATAGTATATGGTGGTTTGAATGATAGAACTTAACTGTTACATAGTGAAATATCAGGATCCTATCTTCAGGATTCTGGAGGATCTAAAAGAGGTTCCTTCATGGTGAGATGCTGAGCCCTACCATGGTTTGAATATTCAATAGGTGACTCGCAAGCCTCATGGGATCTCTAGGCCCTTAGAAACCACAAGGCAAATAAACATAATTTCAGTATGTTCACCACAGCCAAAAAGATTTCCTTCTTAAATTAATAGAAAAGCTGATTTAGGTTTCACATTCTCAATCAATATGACTATGCAGTCGACATCTTTCATGAAAATAGTGCTAATTGGAAGACAGCACAGTAAAGTAGATAAAAAAAAGTAATTTAAGACGTAGAGGCAGAAGGATCACCTCCAGTGTGATGCCATCTTGGGCTACATAGTGAATTGGAGGCCAGTCTGGGTTAGATAGCATGATAGTGTCACAAAACAACAACCAAAACAAAGCCAGGTATGGTGGTATATGGCTATATTCCCAGCACTTGAAAGGTTGAGGTAGGAAGGTCATGAGTTCCCTGTTGAAAGAGGAAGAAAAAGAGCCCAGTTTTCCACTACATCTTAGAGCCTGTGCAAAGGTTACTTCCATGTTTGGTAATGTTACTTGTGAAAATGAAATTTTCATGGCTGATTCAAGATTATCCATTTTCCCTAAGTAATTTACTGGAACAATTCTCCCAGAATACTTTACATAGGTGTGCACCCTGCAACGAGGAGACCTGTGCTTGGCCTGTAGCATGAACTAGATTTATTCGGCAAAGTGGATTATTCAGCTCTCAAATGAGATTATGTGTGTGGCTGTTACCCATCACTTCACAGAAATATTCCTATTCTTCAACAAGGCCTCAAACTTTTACTTATTTATTTCAGGGCAACAGAAACCACAAATGTAATTCTGCTAAGACATACCTTTAGAAATGTCATTTTTAATAGGGTGCTGTTACTCTTCTTCATTATGAGGGCCAGAACAGGTCCATGGGACACTATCCATGTTGCCTGTTGACTCCAGGAAGGACCATTCTTCACCAGCATTCACATGCATACTTGAATGTGTCTAGATTGCACCATCTTAAAAGACTACAGTAATAAGAATTCTTTTTTTTTTTTGTTTTGAAACAGGGTGTCAAGTAGGCCAGGCTGACCTGAAACTCCTTATGTAGCTGTGAGGCCTTGAACCCATGATTTTCCTGCCTGCATCTCCCCAGTGCTGGAACACGTGTGAGTCATCATTCCCAGCAAAGAATCCATTCTCACAGTTCACTGCTTTTGTCAGGTTTTGTCTTTGAGTTACACCTTTTTAAAAAATATATTTATTTATTTGTAAGGAGAGAGAGAATGAATTGGCATGCCAGGTCTTCTTGCCATTGCAAATGAATTCTTCTTGTCATTGCACACACTCTGTAGCTCAGGCTAGCCTCAAACTCACAGTGATCCTTCTACTTCAGCCTCCTAGAGTGCTGAGATTAAAGATGTGAATCACCATGCCTAGAAGGGTAGTTTCTTAATGTGAACATTTTAGAATTTAAAGTTGAAGGCTAAGGCCAGAGGTGTAGTTCACTTGCTTAGCATATCCATAGCTTGGGTTCCATCCCAAGCACTGCAAGATACAAAATATATAAATAAAATTGAAGTCTAAGGTGTGGCTCAGCATTAGAGAATTTGCCTAGTATGTGCAAGGCCCAGGATTCAATTCTCAGCAAAATAGATGGATAAATAAATAAATAAAGTGGAGGTCTAGACTCAGGGTATGGTAGAGCCATGTGTTTAGTATGCACAGGACCCTGGGTTCCATCCTCAGCGACAATAAATAAAGACAGAAACAGAAAATAATTAAGCTTGAAGTCTAAATTTAGATGGGATCATTAAGTTCTTTTTTTATTTTTTACCATCTTGCTTTTTAGCCATTTAGAGATTTGTGGAAATCATAGTACTTTGGTTGGATTGCAGTTTCCTCAGCCTAACGTGGCAAATAATATGTCATTAAATGTAAAGAAAAAGAAAGCTTACAGATAAAGTAACTATGTCATAGAGTGGATTTTTAAAATTATATATATATATATATATATATATATATATATATATATATATATATATATAAAATCATCCACATTCCAGTTCCCTCTATCTTTTCCCCCTCACTCCTTCTGAATCCCTTCTTCCCAACACTTATCAGTGGCTACACCACCTCCCTCAGCAAACATTAACCGCTATTAGCTCCTCAGGAGGTGTGGGGTAGAGTGGGTGGGTGACTTGACCCCTCTACCTGCTTGGTGGCTTGAAGTCAGGTGACTTCTGCATGTGCAGGCTCTTCCATTGTGCTCACAGGCTGGATTCAGAAAGTTAGGCATCCATTCTTTTCTTAGAGATTGGAGGGAAATGGACACCTCATGCTTCCAGGAAGCAGCAGGAAGTAGTTTTCTCTTCAAGATGGGCGCAATGGTGCATACCGGTCATCCCAGCACCCAAGAGGCAGAGGCAGGAGGATTGCTGCAAATTTGAGACCAGCCTGGACTATATGGAGAGTTCCAAGCTAGTCTGGACCACATAGTGCAACCCCATCTCCACAAAAAGAAAACCAAGAAAGAAAGATTACCATTTGCATGAGAGATGTCAACTGGAGTCTGTATTTACCTCTAGGTCATTGGGCATTTTGGCTGTTACAGAACAGGAGAAAGGCGACATTCCTGACCACAGATGAACAGTGAACACCCCATCCTCCACAGAGTTAAGAGTCCCCGGATGGGAAGAGTACCAAGGCTGCTGAGTGTGAACCTTTAAGACAAAGAGCCTGTGGGAAGGTTTGGGATTTGGGTTGGAATAAGGCAAGAAATTGTAAACAGGAAATAAAGGTCATTGGTAAAGTAGCTGTCCCATTCAACAGGTGCCTTTGCAAAGGGTTTCTTGCAGAACCTGCTTTACTCCTCCCAGAGAGCAAACCAGGGCCACCACCTTGTGGGTCTGGCTTATGTGGGCACTGGGGTATTGAACCCGGGGCCTTAGGCACTGGAGGCAAGTGCCTTAACCTCTGAGCTATCTCTCTAGCCCAACCTTTTTACTTTCTAGGAACTGCTAATGAAGAGCATAATGGCTGGTTTGAGTATCATGTTTCCCTGGCTTTTGTAATTATTGGAGCAGCTGTTAGGTTAAGGTATAGAAGAGAGTATTGGGATCATTTTTTTTGGTATTACAAATACCATTTTCATGTAGTTCAGTCTGATGTGACCTAGTCATCCAACAAGCTAAAAGGAAAGTGGTGTTCTCAGTGTCTGACCCCAAGGTTTCTTCCAGCAAGAGAGTTCAATAAAACTATACAGCCACCTGTTCTCGTTCTTCTGAAACTTTGCCCATGACATCATGCCCTCATTCAGGTCAGTCTTCAAAAGACTCTGGGTTTAGGTTTCTCTGTCCCTAGACCTGATGTTTCTCTCACAAATACTGTACTGTGGAAATACAGGATGCCACCCCCTCTCCTACCACCAGGCTCTCTCCTCTGCAAACGTGGATCCTGTGTGCTGTGTTTTTTTCAGGTGTCTGGAATGCCTACCTGAATGGATAGGTGGACTAGAGAGGTTGAGGAAGTTCTTCAGTTATGCTCTGTCTGTTATTTCATGTATATTTAATGAATGCTTCTGTGTGCATTCTGGTGTATACAACTGATTAGAGTATTCACATGAAAATGTTCTCCCGATTTATTTAAAAGAAATTGGTTAAAAAACGTCATTTCCAGATAATTTCTACATGCCAAGTTTTTATGTAGCTATAGTTTACATTTTCCTAAAAATTCTTATATTGCTTTAATACTATGCATATTCAGTTTGCACCTCCTTCATTAATGTCTTTGTGAGACAAATCTAACATATTTTCACATAAATTTCTTTAATCTTTTAAAAATATTTTCTTTTATTTATTTGCTTCAAAGAAAGGTCTACTGTTTTGTAATCACCATCATTGGATACAGATATACCTGGGGACTCTGAATGTCCACAGTTGGTATTTAACTCAAACTTTGCTTTCCAAGCCAGCTTCCTAGCTTTCTTGGTGCATAGTCATTGGAAATGCAAAAGCTACACATTTGTTCCTTACACATTGCCAGGTCTTGGCCTTGAAGCACAACCTCCCAGTCTTGTGGCACATGTTCCTGGCAAGCAGAAAAATTTTAAGAGTAACAGAAAACAATAGAAATGTGTTCAATAAAGCATTTTTGTCTGGTAAAGGGCTATTTCTTAAGCCTGTATTTGTAACACATATAATGACATTTCAGATTTCTTTTATATCATAGCTAGCTGTCATTATGACTGTCTAACAAGGTTCACATTTTAGTTATGTCCACATGTTGCTACTTTTGCAGGTGAACAATCTACTAAAATATATTCTGTTGGGAAGACTCCAACCTTTTCAAAAGGGGATTCTCTGCATGTAGCAAATAAATTATCATTTATAGTTTCATGCGATTAGGAAAGTAGCTACGGTCTGTAATAAAACTGATCAAAATTGTGGAAGAGACCCAAACATCAATGACGGTAAATAAATCTCATCATCATTTGGTTCTTCCTCCTTTGGGAGCCTGGTGATATCATTATGGATACCTGAAAAGGAATTAAGGCATTGTTTGAAAGCTGAACCAATTCTAGTCTCATATGTCAAGTCTAAAATACACCAATTCATTTCATTATTTGAATACATTTATTACCTAGGAGAAATCTTTGGGGGTCATGGAGACAGGATATATGTTATTGTTCCCATGGTAACTTTGTTCTTAAAATAGCATGCTATGCTTAGTTGATTTTAAACATGCATACTTGATTTTAAAATATCTACAATTTGAAAAACCCTTTGGACATAATTCGTTTCTATCTAGTGACTCGGTTTACATTTAGCAGGCATTTCAGCAAGTTACTTGATTACATCAGTTGTTTGGAGAACAAGTTATTACCATAAAGCACTAAAGATATTTAAATGTCCACCATTGAGAAAATTGAGTATTTAAATAAATACTATATATGTGTTCTTGTAATGGTGACAGAGTGAAACAAACTCAATGGAATGTTTCTTAATAATTTTCAGAAACAGCAATGAATTGGACTTGAGTGTAACTGTGTATTTTCAGCCACAAGATATTGAATATGATTTGCTCAGCTCACTGCCTTCGTGTGAGTCTGTGCAGTACTACCCTGGGAACACATCAGTCTCTATCTCCCCTCTGTTGTCACGGAGGTTTCCTTAGAGCTAGTCTGCTACCGTGTTTTATTTATAATTATGAAGATGGGACCTCCTTCAAACACATACACACACACAAATAAACAAATACATGTTCTTTTCAAACAAATGTAAGCACTGCAGAATGATGCATTCTCTCACATCCAGGAGCCCTTGATCACTTCCACCTCAGGAGGACAATACATGGGCTATGTGGCATATTGACCACCCAGACATTTTATATTTCACTGTTTTGCAAATGGATGGGGCTTGGCAGGGCATTGCAAATTCTGGAGAAGTGGAGAGAAGCGATTTATAAACTTGCATCCATCTTGATGCTACAAAAATGTCCTACTTTAGACATAAGCACTGACAACTGTCTTTGTGTGTTTTCTGTTTACATATCCATTCCAAAAACCTGGAATCAGCTCTGAGCTTCTCTTGTGTCCCCTAGTGCTGTTATGGAAGCTTTTCATTGGCATAATTTGTTTGTGTTTCTGGGTTTTCATCTTTTTGATGGCCAAGCAAGCTCTGTTGATCACTAAGAAAATAAAATTATAGTTGAAGCTTCATTAGGCAAGCCCAGAGACTGCTGCCTAAGGTGCCCTTACCTTTTCTTTTTTTTTTTCTACTGTTTCTTTTTTTTTTTTAACCTTTTTTCTTTATTGCCCATAATGAGTTACATTGTTTAGCGGGCCAACAATGAGTTGTTATCCCCAATTCCTCGTTGCCCCCCTTCCCCATCCCCAGTCAGCTGGATATCCTCCTCCGTGGGCCGTCTGTATCAGTCTTTGTGGTAGGGGACCATGGATAGCCCAGTCTTCAGCCGGGTTCTCATGACCCAAGTGTGTTGTTACTGAGGGTTGCCAAGTCTCTGATATTCTCCCACACCACCGCTATCACAATCTTTCCGCTCCCTCTTCCGCTCAGTTCCTTGAGTCATGGAGGGTATTAAGGCTGCTTTTTTTTTTTCAGAAACAAAGCTTTTATTTTATTTTATTTTTTTTTAAAATTTTTTTATTGTCCATAATGAGTTACAACATTTAGTGGGCAAACGATGAGTTGTTATCCTCAATTCCCCGCTGCCCTCCCCTCCACACTCCGCTGGATAACCTCCTCCATGAGCCGTCTGGATCAGTCCTTGTGACAGGGGACCATGGATAGACTAGTAATCAGCCAGGTTCTCCTGTCCATACCTCTGGATAGTCTCCCCCACCACGGCTCTCACAATCTTTCCGCCCACTCTTCCGCATAGTTCCCTGAGTCATGGTGGATGAGTAGTAAGTTTGCTTTAAGGATGTGAGTTTAGCGGTCTTTGTGTCGAAAATCGTTGGTTTCTGTTCCACTGGCTAATCCTGTGTTGATTTAATGGCTGTGGCAGTGGGCTCCTTGTTCATCTCGTCATTCTCTGCGGAGTTCCATTTGGATCCTCCATTGTATGACTGTGGTGGCCCCTCTCTTGCCAGAATCTCAGCTATCGGCCTACGGTCCATTGATAGGGTTAGATGAGCCCCAGCACTCTCGCTGCATCCTGAAAGATACAAACACAATCTCCATTGGAGAGTGAGATCAGTGTAGGTTAACAAATATTCACAATTTTGGATTACCAGGATTCGATTTTTAGTAGCCTCCCTATCAATTGGTCCCATAGTGCATCTTGTTTTGGGAGCCTAAGAGTACGGGATCCGGTGCCTAACGCCCTGAATCCCAAGTTCCAGACAAAGGGACGCCCTCACTAAGTGGAAAACTGGCCAAATTGAAAGCTGTTGATTGTCTCCCACAGGCCCAGGCTCCTCCATTACCAAGTGCTCCTTTCTGGGTTCGCTGCTCACTCCTATTAGGAAGTGTGGTCAGCCTACTCATAGCCACCGATTGTGTTTCCTGTCAGTGGCCTCTGTTTAGTCCAGCTGTCGTTGATCATTTTCCCCTGGCAGCCTGTGCAGTGCCTTCCAGCACTACACTAACTGCCTTCTGGGGGCTGGATACCATTCCGGACTTTGAAGGGTTTCTAGGTGCTGGTCGATGGCTGTCTGTGGTTTCTTCAGTAACAGGGTTTTGCCTCAGGCCTGGGGAGGGCACTCAAGAGCTTTGACAGAATTCTGTCTTGTTGTTGGATTCTCATGAGTCGCTTTGGTCAACAGCTCAGTGAGGGAAGGAACCAGTGGTTGGAACCAGGGATTGTCAGGCTGGTCTAATTAATCACAGGCTTAAACTCTGTCCCCTACTACTACTCATGGCCCCTCTTGCCAGGGGACGCTCAGTACTTTCTCAATAGGTTACAGTATGCTCATAAGGATTTTATGTTTTTGAATATAATATGGTTTACTGGAGATTTACTCAGGAAGTTGTTCCCTATTCCTATCTCATGTAGGGTTCCTCCTACTTTTTCTTTCAGGGTGTTAAGGGTTACAGGGTTGATATTGAGGTCTTTGATCCATTTGGAGTTGATCTGTGTGCATGGTGAAAGCAGTGGGTCTATTTTCATTTTTTTACATGTGTTTATCCAATTTGTCCAGCACCATTTTTTGAAGATGCTATCTTTGGCCCAGCATACATTGTTGGCACCCTTGTTGAAGACTAAGAAGCTGAAGTAGCTTGCATTAATGGCTGGGTCTTCAATTCTATTCCACTGGTCAGACTGTCTGTTTTTCTGCCAATACCATGCTGTTTTAGTTACTATGGCTTTGTAGTATGTTTTAAAGTCCGGTATGGTGATACCTCCTGCATAAT
>PVHP010038167.1:0-17005 GCA_004024765.1 Zapus hudsonius | reverse complement strand
GCAGGCAATTTAAAGCCTAACTTAGTCCAGCTACAATAACATACCTAAGCAATAAGGTTACATTTCCTCTGCTGACATCACAATTCTATACATGTCCATGTATAGTCACATAGCCCCCTCAATCTATCTATGCAAAATAGATATCCAAAGAATACTGGCCCCTGCCAATCTCCTTGCTTCCTATGCTTCTACCTCTGACCTTCCTCTATATAAGCAATTGCTCTCTATACAATAAAATGAGAATTGCCCACTGCCGCGTTCTCCCGAGGGTCTCTTCTCTCGTTCGGCTCACAGCTATTCCAAGCCTCTGCTCACCCAGCCCCCGTGGGTGAACAGGGAGTTGATGTGCCGCTGCAACTCCCTAACTAACCCACGGACCCAGAAGAAAGTTCTCTCTTAGTGGTGGTTGGTATGTGTTTGTGGCAAGTACTGTGATCTGAAGCTTTCAGGAACTTGGTGGCTAATTGTTCTTAGTTGGGCATTTCTCTATGTATGTTGTTTACCAGCTGCCTTGGAGGAATGTTTTTTCCCTAATCATTGTGGTAGTTATTTTTCTGAGTTTGTCAGTAGGAATGACTTCTTTAGCGACCCAAAACTTGGCTGTTTCCCAGTTGGAGAGGGAGGCTTCTAATTGTGTCAACTCAACCCTGTCAGGTCCCTGTTAGCCTTCTGGAAATATCACATGTAACTATGGCTGAACTATGGTGTTCACTGATTATGAAAATTTATAATAGTCAAAATGTCCTCTGTCAATAAGGAGACAAGTTTCACACTTCTTTCCTTGGAACTGCAAAACCTTTTTCCAGGGTAGCTTATTTCTTAACACAAATAAAAATCATTGAAAAGCTTTGCTTTTCAGTAATAAACCTACATGGAGCTTGTGCAGGTAGAAAAAGTCTGACTGATTAGAATAGAAGTAGTGTCAGCCTGTGAGAAATGCTAACTGTTAAGTGGCATTACTAATGCTGCCCAGGAACTGTTTTGTTTTGTTTTGTTTTTTGGGGGGAAGCCCCCTTCTTGCAGGAGATTTTCAGCATTATAAATATGACACCTTAGTTTGAGTCTGAGACTGGAGGGTCTCTTTAGACAAGCTTTGATCCTTGTCTCCTCAATGACTATCTACCTACAGATGTGTTCACAGTAAGATAGTAGATGGGTGAACACAAATTCTCCTTAACTTCAAACAGCACAAGGCTATTTTCAAAATATACGCATGTCATCTCTCATTATTCACAGTATTTATACACTCTAAATTTGCTAAGACCATCGAGTTAGCTTAGTTTCCTATGACCCAATTGGTTAATTTATCAATATATAATGGTTTTTATGTGCACTGCTGTTTACAAGCTCCACTTTTACCATGTTCTGCTGAATCATTGGCATTGTACTCATAGGTAACTGTGACATGCATACGTGGATGAAGCTTATCTAAACATACTTTGTCTATAAGGCAAACATGTAGATTCATTAGATAGACATCAGTGAGGTGCTTGAGGGCTACTCTAAATAAAGTAATTACCAAGAAAAAAACACCTAAATGGGAAAAACATGGCTGGCACTGAGTATATAGGAAAACAATACTTGTTTGTAGTGTGAGGGTTGAAGCAAGACACCAGAACATTGCTTTGTCTCATGTAAGCTGACAATGTGCACATCAGTGGACTCATTCTTTGCCATTCTGAGCATATCATGTTGTGATTTTCAGTGAAAATACCATGGATGTTTATTTGCGCATTTGCAAATAAATGTTAGGGTTAGGCTATTTAACAGATGTAGGGTTTACTAATAATGAGGATCAATTGCATTTGCTTGATGTTGGGACCATGACATTATATTTTTACTGTTAGAATTCATAATGTTATCCAGGGTCCTAAATTATTGTCAACCAGGCTGATATGAATTAAGCCATGGCCATTTAATGAGATCATGGAAATTGTGTTCTAAGTACCTGACCAGGATAAACAGCCTTTTTCAGGT
Organism: Zapus hudsonius; assembly: GCA_004024765.1. Lineage (NCBI taxonomy): Eukaryota > Metazoa > Chordata > Mammalia > Rodentia > Dipodidae > Zapus > Zapus hudsonius. The sequence continues at coordinate 15,028 of PVHP010038167.1, read as the reverse complement.
CATACATATCTGTGAGTTTTCAGATATATTAGTCAGCAATTTATTGTTCAGTAATTCTATTCATGAGTTCAGCTTAAAGACAGAGCTATTTGGAACAATAAGAATGTCATTTAGAAGCACAGGAAAACTTTCATTTTATATTCATATACTTGATGACCTGATGATGACATGAACTTAAAAGTTCAGCTAGATGACCTTTAGTAAGACCAGAAACCTTTCTGTCCTATACTTTACTTTTATAAATAAATAAAACATGCAAAATTATCTGCTTATTGTCAATAAAGGAAAATCCTTTAGCTATCAAAGATTTAACCACAACTCTTAGAATTTCCTTTAGTTTAAAATTTGACATTTTATAATTTCTGCCTTGAGACCCACACAGAATATTAGAATAATATTTGTTACAGTTGGTTACTATTTGTAAATCTTAAGTAACCCTGTGATTTTGAACTCATGTTTTCCTTAAATCATTTATTTTCAATGAATATTTGTTGATAACTTACTATAAATTAGCCATTATTGTAGAAATTGGGAGCATATGTGTAACTGAAAGACATAATGGCCATACATTCATGGACCTCGTGTCCTTGCCTGAGTGTTTCCCCCTCCATGTTAACTATTTTTAGTTTCTTGAACTTTTCCACACATGGCATGATTTAATGTGCCCCCTACTAGTTTTGGCCAGCTTGCTCTGAACATTCCAATTATTTTTTCTCTAGAGTATGGTCCCCAAATCAAGAGTGAATTGACAGATATTTAAGGGCAATCAGAGTTCAAATAGTAGCTCTGTGTCTTACTAAATATTTAACCTCTCTAGATCCCCAGTTTCTGTTCTATAAAATGGGAACTAAAACAAGATAATGCATATAAAAACACTTAGCTTAGTCCTGGACATGAAAGTGCCTAATAAATAATAAACATCATTTTATTCATATTTTATAAACAGCATAAGATGACTGTGGCATTTTGGCAGGTATGTTTTTATTGTGACTGCCTTCTAAGATTATAATCACCTCAACCTCCCACATTATTATCTGTCTTCAAGGGAAATCACTTCTATCTTCATAGCTATGTTCAGAAGTCAAGCCTCTATCAACCTCTTTAAGATACATTTTGACTAACTCTGTCTGTTTGACTGGCTTGTATTTCATCTTCCTGAGAGCTAGAGGCAATTTTAGTGCCAGGATCATTGCCCTTGACTTGACTTTTCTTTATCTCTGGGTTTGCAATGAATATGGAAATGTGACTAGTGTCCTCCTTGAGCTTCAGAACATTTTCTGTAGATGAACAGATTGTAAATATAGCAACTGAAGCAATAAGGGGGAAATGTTGCCTATAATAAGAATGCTTATTTCTTTGAATTATAATTCTTTGCGAAATATGGCTTTGCAAGATAATTGTTGAATAAAACTTATCCCAATTAATAATATGATATATTTAATTATGGCTTGGCTACCTTGGCTAGGTTTATCCCTTGTTTTGGGCCTTACCTGAATTATTGTTGATTCTATTTCTTTATTACACAAATACACAGGTATAGTTTTGCTCTTCCTTCACAGCTTTACAACAATCTTTGGCAGTAATCAAGAGTGTGAAATCATGGGTGGGAATTGTCCTGGGGAGAGGAATAGAGAATTTTTATGTGGATAGACCATCAGCTGAAATTAATCCTATACTTAAGGATTTGTTTCAGTGTTGCTGGGCCAAACTTAAATCAGGAATACAGGCAAAGACTCATGAATGTTGAACATCAAATTCATTTATTCTTCCCAGTTTAGCTGGTCCCTGGAAAAATGCTCTATGTAGTTCTATTGCCCATAGTTTGTCCTCTGCAAAGATAGCTACTTATGGGGTACCAGTCAGCCTACTTTTTTGCTTAAAATCACCAAGTAAAATCATTCCATCAGCAGTAACCATGACTATTGATTGCTTAACGGTAGTTTTTTTTTTTTTGTACAATTGTGTCTTCTGATAACAGAAATCAGGAGAGCAAATTATTCAGGATATATGGGGAAATGGGAAATTTGAAGCTGCTTAACAACAATGATGTGAGAAAAAACAGGAGAGAGAGAGAGAGAGAGAGAGAGAGAGAGAGAGAGAGAGAGAGAGAGAGAGAGAGAGGAGAGAAACAAAGCCAGAGCTTAAGCTGTCTGTCTCTTAACACACTTTGGGGCTGGACTCAAAACTCTGCTCTCTGACACATCTTCTTCTCTAGCAGGGCTTTACCTGCTAGAGAGTAAGTAGCAAGCTTAATTAAAATGACTAAGGCTGTGGACCCATTTACATTCAAAGTTCCACACTTTGTAGTTTTATTTGCTCATTGTGGATATATTAGCATAGTTAGAACATAGACCTGTGAGTTGCATGGTCATGTGCATGTGTGTGAGTTAATTCACTTTGTGGAATAGATCCTGTAATTTAAAGAGAAGGGACAGTTGAAGGACCTGGTGCCCTTTATATTTGCATTGATATTTTATGACTCAGAACTTTTGAGAATATGAGAATTCAAAATTTGAACCTGGACTTTGAAATTGGGATAAAGTATATTTTTCAAGGTGGGAGGAGAGAACATATTTGACTATTCTTAAATTTTGATATATATTTTTAAAATATGTAGACATCTGGTATGTGGGTTTCCATTTGTACTCTTGTCCCAGGCACCACAAATGCTAGTTGAAGGCCTTTATTAATGGCAACAGATTACCAAATGAGATTCTGTGCCATATGCTTTAGGTCTAAAATCTTATTTAATCTTCATAGCAACTCTGTGAGTTTGGCACTGTCTCTTCACTTACCAGATAAAAATTTGATGTTCGACAAATTAAAACAGTATATCTAATGTCAAAAGAAGAATATCTGGCAGTATTGAGATAAACTCAAACCTTAGTGTTCATGCATAAACAAGCTTTAAAGTCATGCACTGAAGTCAGAATCCTATTTTTGTTACTTCCTAGCACCTAGGTTATGTTATACTATTGACATCTCACTGTGCCTCAGTTTTTTTGAGCTACAAAATGAAGATCCATTATGAGGATAATAGCACCAACCTTATATAATGACTGGGAGGATTTAAAAATTCCTATGTGTGAAGTGCTTAGCATGGTGACTAGAACATCCAAGGGTTCATCAAATAATAGCAATTATTCTTAGTACCAGTACAGATAATAATATACTAAAAGATTTAATATAGATATTCTTTGGGTATAATTTTATATAGTATACTTATTGATGCCTAAGAAATTGCCCCAAAATATAGTAGCTTAAGACAAACACTTATCTTCCCATGACTATTAGCAGGTCTTCCCTCCTGGGAGATTTCTTAGCACACAGGCCTGTCCATGTTAAAGCTCACAAGGTGGCAACTGACTTCTCTCAGATAGCCAATAAAGGAGTATTAGCAGTGATGGAAGCCATCACTTTTGCCATGTTTTGCTCATTGGAAGAAAGTTCTGATGTGATGGTATGGGAGTTATAAAAGGTCATAAATACCTGGAAATGGAGGCCAATTTGGAAAGCTGTCTAGTGCAGTTTATTATGCCAGGGGTGTATGATACTTCGTAGGTTATAATGCAGCATTTTCTTGGAGAGGCATTTTTACTGTGTAGCAAATGCAACCTAAATGTCAAAATGCAGCTATGTCATGAAGTAGAAAAGTTGATATATATTAAAAATATAAACCAGGCATGCTAAGGTGCCATATATATAGCTTTTTGGTTACTTTGCACCTTTTACTTATACTTACTCTAGACAAAGGGAAATATTTAGCTTAAAATTTTTTTGTGAAGTTATGTGCATTTTCTCAATGTTCTACAGAATTCCTTTGTTTCTGCTTTATCTAGAACAAGCTGTCCATCTGCTAATAAGGGTGATGGTGGAAATGATTTTCTTGGTGTTCTTTAAAACTGATAACAAGAGCTAATATTTTGCATGTTTATGCCAGAGTGTGGTTGTGGTAGGATCTTTACCTAAATTGTCCCTACAAAACAGCTTGTTAGTTACATTATTTGGAAAAAGAATTTGAATACAAGATAATTAACATGTACAACTCATACAGTAGATAATTGTGAGGATTTATGTAATACTATGTGATGTTCTGTTTTCCAAGCATGATTTACCATGTGTTATGCTTCCAATAGTTTCATGACAGTGCTATTATTACTGCCGTTTGACAGATATGAAAGATTAAGTGACTTGCCTGCCCAAGGTCATACAGGCACAAAATTATAGAGCCAGTATTTAAACTCAGGCTATCTGGCACCAGAATTTATCCTCCTAACCACCTTGCATATGCCATTTCCTGTTTAGTAACCATACTTACTTAGCCTTAATCTAGAGTTTAAACCCTATGCTCTCAACATTCATGCTATCTTCTCTCAGTCTACTGGTAACTGCTATTTATTGGGTTATTGTAAAATGATGAAGACAAAGGAAAGTCTTTATTGTCATCTTATTGGATATTTATAAAAGCTCTACTGTGTCAGTACCTAGTATAATCAGATACTAAGGCCTGAAAATAATATCTAGCAGATTCTAAAAGTCAATTTACCACATGATCTGTCTCTAAATGCTGAATTTCTTCTGTTATCATTTATTATTATTAACTGATACAAAACTGTTCATGTTTGGTGTATAGCATGTGATATTTCTATACATATATACATTGTGTGATGTTCAAATAATTGTAAGCACCTCTCCTCAAACATTTATCATTCTTTGGTATTGAAACATTCAAAAACCTTTCTTCTAGCATTTTAAAATACACAGTACATTATCTGTAGTCATCCTAGTGTGCAGTAGAACATACAGATGTATTTTATTTGTAACAGTAACTTCCTACCTGTTGACCAACCTTTCCCCATCCTTACCTTTCCTTTATTCTCTGCTATCCTATTAACCATTATTATACTCAAAGACTGAGATTCAGACAAAGCTCTGTAGAGTACAGCAAGACCTTGAACATTTAACCTAGCCCAACATCAGTTTTCTAATATTTAAAATAGAAATAATATTAATTTTTTATATTTCATAGTCTTATAATTAAATGAGATGAATGTGAAGTTATTCTGAGTATAGAGTGCTAAGTAAATGTGAGGTATTTGTATGACTCCTTTCTCAAATCCTTTCCAAAAGTTGGGAAAACCATTTCATGAAAGTGTTCTAAAAACATAAATATCAAGAGCATGAAACTAAAAAAATAATAATAATAAAAATTCAAACTGTCCCCTCACAAAATGGGGCGCTGATCTCAACAGAGAATTCACAGGGAGGAAACACAAATGGACTTTACTCACTTAAGGAAGTTTTCAGCATCCTTAAGCATCAGGGAAATGCAAATTAAAACTACAATGAGATTCCACCTTACTTGGAGTAAACAGAGACCACTGATATAAAACACAGTCAGCTGCCATGAGTAGGCTGAACACACTGCCTACTTTAAGAGAACAGCGAACCAAGACACAAACACTTGTGCAGTGGAAGTGTCAATGCCTAGGCAAGATAATCAATAGCTTTTAATTTGGCCAAGTAGTCAGAGCACTTAACTGGAACTGGTACTCAGGGTGAAATGCACTGGGAACCAAAATCTTTGGCCCCCAAAGAGAAATTCACTTTACAAGGCTACTGACAATAGAATTTAGCCAATTCAGAAATGTGTATCTCAGTTAACCTATACTGATCTCACTCTCTGATGGAGTTTCTGTTTGTATTTTTCAGAAAGCAGCGAGAGAGCTGTGGCTCTTCCAACCCTACCAACAAGTAGCAGACCAATAGTTGACATCCTGTCAAGAGATGAGCCACCCCAGACCTACCATGGAGGATCCACATGGAACCCCACAGAGAGTGGTGGGATAAGCAATAGACCTATAACCACAGCCAATCAGTCAACCCAGGATAAGCCATGATTTCTAGGCTCTTCCTAATCCTAAATTTTCATACTGGTTTTGTGAATGTTTCTCATTGTAGGTGGATTCCATCATTATGCATAAATGTAGGATCATATTGCATAGTGAAAGGAATTTAGCAATCCTAGGTCCTGCCCACTAAATGGCAGAAACTCTTCCTAGTCATTATGATAGCCCCCCCCCCCACACTACTCAAAACATTTTCATAATGCTCCTGGGAGCTCTACATGTCTAAATGAGTACCAAACAGAATTATCATGGAGTAAGAACACTACATTTTTCTTTCATGCCATCTGAATCAATTATCTAGTGCAATAATTAGCTTTGTGTGATTAAAAGTACATTCTTTTAAAGCAGCTATATTTGCAGTTTTAAGTACGTACAACACTATTGTCTCAATTGAATTTGTTATCAAGAGACACTTGTAAAATGTATTGTGTCAGTTCTTCCCCTGTTATTATTGTACATTGTGATTTTTGGAAAACAATTGTGCTTTTGGTTTGCATTTCTTGTATTTTGATTTTGTTAGCCAGTTTATTTGATACTCTTTCAAGCTGTTTATCAATTAGAATCCTGACCAACCATCTCTCTATTTGAATCCAGTTTACTGTATTGCTTAGGATTAGTGAAGGGCATTATTACTTCAGTCCTTCTCCCAGGCTGACACTGAGTTAGTGTCAATAAGTGGAGTCTGTGTGGAATCATTGTTATCCAGAAACCCTGTGTCTCTTCATCTTGGTCATGAAGTTATCATGAAATTATTTTGCTTTTACAGTCAAGAATTACTATGGCAACTATTTTCTTTGTTCTAACATTTTTACTTACTTTCCCTACAACTATCAACGATAAGGTTTCTAATTTTATAAACAAGTTCTATTAACAAATATAATAGCATAGAAATAAGAAGTTTGATAAGTGATAAAGAGGTTTGATGTCATATCATATTGCTTCCAACATGTATGAACACTATGTAGATATGCCTTTCAATTTGAGCCTGCACTTTTTATCAGCATTAATTTTAGATGGAGCTACTTGATGCCACTCTAAGAATGTAATCTATCCACTAAAATACAACATTCTCACTAAAGTAGAAATTCCTTCAATAGGAGAACCCTCTCAATAGAATACAGTTTGTCATTGCACAAGGTCAGTGAATTTTAGGATTCAACCATTATTGGGTAAAAGCATGCATACTACTTGAATTAGTTATAATGAGAGAAGATTTTGATAAAAGGAAGTAAGAGAAGATGTTCCCTCCTTGGCAAAAAAAGATTAAATTTAGAGGATAAGAAAGTGGAATGATAGTACAGAAACACTTGACTTGAAGCATTTGACTGGGTTATTTCTACTTGGGAGTTGGGTCTAGACTGCCTATTTTGCATCACTATTCCTCAGATCACAGATTAATTACGCGCGCGCACACACACACACACACACACACACACACACACACACACACTCATATATATGTATATATGGAGGTAGAGTTTTGCTCTAGCCCAGGCTGACCTGGAATTCACTATGTAGTCTCAGAGTGGCTTCAACCTCATAGTAATCCTCCTATCTCTGCCTCCTAAGTGCTAATGTCTGGCTCCTTATACTTTTTGACCCATTAGAATTACTGTCAGAAGTTACTTGGAAATACGAACATTTTCACTGTTTGGATATGTCTGTTTTCTGGTAGAGTTAACCAAACTACTTATCTGTCTCAGGCCTTCAATCACCTACAAGAAAGCAGGTATTAGAGCCAGGGGCCTTGTTATGATACCAGGGATGGGCAACGGGAAGGTGAGTACTTGGAGGAGTTGGGAGCCCAGAGCATAAAGAGATCCAATATAGGAGCAGCTGGATTGTTGAAGACCCAGATTGTCTAATTGGCAATTTGAGGATGTTGCCCAGGGGATGACTGTCTGTACGGCCAGGACCTGTACTCCTCCTCCTGTTCATACACAGATTTAGCCTGGGACATGCTCTCCAGAGGCAGCTTGGCATCTCAAGTTTCACTCTTGTTTGCATTTCTGCTTTCTCAGCCTTCTAAACAAATGCTTTTCTGGCAGTCTGTTTTCTGCATACTTCTCTCGAAAGGCTGGACATTGATAAATTTTACTGCACTCATTGTGGCACAAACAGCATTAAAGGATCTGCCTATGTGTCTATTTCCTTCTTTGTTTTCCATCTTGCAGTTTGAAACTGTGGTTGGTCAGCAGGCTGAATGACAAAGAGGACGCCTCTATTCTTGCCCAATGCTTAAAAACTATGCTTTTGACCCCATTGCCTCAGTCCACTTCTTTTTTTATATATTATTTTTTTGCCTCAGCCTTTGGTTGCCTCAGCTGCCCTGCTTGTTGAGATGGAATTACAGACTTGGAATGGAAGAACTACATGAGTTTCAAAAAGCTAAATTGAATTAATGGTGAGTCAGGTCTCAAACTCTAGTCTCCATGGTTTATGAGACACCATCCCACTGAGAAGCTTCCTGGGCATATTACTGATGTTGCTGTGGTTACCTTATTGGAACTTCTAACCCTCACACATGGGGGACATGCAAAAACAGCAGTAGAAGTGAAGGAAAAGGGAAATTATTGACAGGACAGCCCTTGACAGATATTTTTCTCTAACATATACTTAAAGCAAAGGAAGCCAAGTGAATTTCAATTCACTCTCACTTCCATTTCTCTGTCTTGATCTGATGTTAACTGCCCTTTCTCATCTCTGCCTATGTACAATTGTCTAAGACTGCTCCTGGGCTGACTCAATTCTTTATTATTGCTCTCTTGCCCTGTCATGACTTGAAGTTTCAGTTTTCCTCTTCCCTAAATCCAAGCAGTTTTATACAAAGCAATGTACTCATCACCTACATTTAAGGGAGCTACTATGAATTCATAAGTCAATATACTTATAATTTATGATTTTTTAAAAACGGAAACTGACTTATATTTACATGGAATTACATGGAAACAAAGTGCCCAGGACCACCAAAGTCATAATAAAAACCACAATGCCTCTGCTGGGCAGTGCTCACTGACCTCTGCCATCTAGGAGGTCTCTTTCCCAAGGCTGGTGGGCTTCCAGGAACCTCTTGAGTTTATTTTCCCTCTGATTTCTTGAACAGGTGTCCATATTTTATGATTTCAACAATGGATTCTTATAGGAAATAGTTTAACTGAAAGAACCTGAACTACTAGTTAAAGTGCTTGAGAAAAAAAGTATGCATTACTGGTACTAACAACAAATTGTCTTAATTAGATGCTCAGGAGGTGGGATCTGAGGATCTGCATTTTAATAAACTTTGTAAGTTATTGAGAGATACTGAGTTGAAAATTCACCATGCATGGCCTAGAATTAAAGTTTCTGTTGCAAACATGATAGAGAAGCAATCATCATTATAATCTAACTGAGGAAATGTTTCCTTTCACATTTTGTGTGTCATTATTGTCTCTTCCGTTCACACCAAATAATATATACAATGGATCTTGGTCTGAGTGTGGACTCATCTTCCCATGAACCTTTGGCTGTTCTTATATTCAGGAGACAAATGTGTATCCATGCCTTGCTGTACAATGAATATTTGAGTATATAACTTCAGGTGCTACAGGAAGTGATGTAGTTCATCAAAAAAAGTCACTTCTAAAATTACCATCTAGGGGCCAAATGTAACCTTTGAGAAAGTGGCAAGATGAGCAAGAGAACTACCTCCACAGCAAGTTAGATACCTACAAAGGGGTAATGGAGATAGACACCAAGGATACCTCAAATAGTTCTAAGCAGAAATCCAGAGACTCTTAAGATCTCAACCATAATGTAGACTTAAAACTCACCCACCATGACTCAAGGAACTTTGCAGAAGAGGGAGCAGAAAGTTTGTAAGAGCCATGGTAGGGAGAATATCCAGAGACTTTGCTCCCTTAACAACAATAAAAGAAAAAAAAATGGCTACAGCTTGTATAATTCATAGCCCCCTATCCCATGGAATGGTCTGTAAGCCCACTGAGAAGGACCCTCAGTGGGTTGGGGACAGAGAGGAGGGTAGTGGGGGGACCAACACAAGACTTGCTCATACAATGTATCTTATTATTAACAATAAATAAGTTTAAAAGTGAACTTATTTTTTATGATTTGAAAGCAGCTTTGACTTGAAAGAAGAGAACGTTTAAATGGAGAAATCTTCAAAGGATGACAGTATTTTATTTGTAGTCTTGTTATCTCTGGAGAGACTCATAGTTCATGGGTATCCTGGAAACTGATATAAGAAGAAAAAAAGAACAAGAATAGATTATAAAGACATTTCCCCCTGGGCGCCACTCTAATCTTTTCACATGGGCAGATATTTTAAAACTCGGGTATCTAGATTCACTGAAGAGATACCTAGAAAATAAAAATATGACACAAGTGCCTTGTACCTGGGGGCAAAAATATTTTCTGCATGTTCTTAGAATTGGTACAATAACTTCTCTATTTTCATGTTCAAGCAGTAGCTCCTCTCTGGTTGCAGAAAAGCCAAGCTCACCTTAAATAAAGAATCTCTGCCCTTGGAGTAAAATGTACAGCTGCTTGGTGACTATGCGATCTTGTTTGTGTGAGGATGAGGAGTGACACACTTTAGTCAATTACACATAATTTGCAATCTTGGGGTGCATTTTTTATCTTTCTGCTCATTGCCCTTGAAATAAATGATTGAATTTGAGAGAAATCTCTAAACTTTCTGTTTTTACTAGGTTCCTCCTAATTATCTACTGGGAAGGTTTCTTAGATGCACTCACACCACACTACTGATTTTGGCCAAGGGGATGAAACTGGTAATTGCTATGGTTGAAATAGGGAAGGAGACAATTATCAGAAGTTCAAGAGGTGACACTTTACCAAGGTATATTTCCTTTGACAAATTCATCTACTTACCTATACCTGGATAATTTTGATTTAATATATTAAACTTATAACATTAAATTTTGAAGTGTTTTGTTTATTTAACTAAATGAGTTTAAAAATTATGAATTTCCAAACAGTTTATTTGCTACAAACATCTGACAAGCATCACCTTTATTACATCCATCGGTTTTTTCAGAGGCAAGTGGGGACTGGGAGATAAATAATTCCACGTTGCTTTTCTATTAATCATGCAAGCCGAATAAATATCAAGACATTGATAATGATCAAGTTTTTCTCCTTAACACTTGCTATAGGTGAGGAAGCATGTCTGTCCTCTCCTTATGATGCAAAGGCATTCCTCTGCTTTTACAAGTAGACCATTTCATTTGTGCTCCTGAGAAGAGTAATTCTACTTTTAATGAGATTAATGAGGTGATAAATTATGTAATTTTATAGTCATCACAATTCTGCCCTAAAGGGCCAACCATTTTCTTCACCATCACCATTTTAAAGTACTTTATTTGCTCATCCTAAGAGGGAACACTGCAACCCATCCTGATGTGATGCATTCTTCCTTGCTATGGCTGAGGATATTTGAATGGGTGCATAGTTCTCTAGGAACTCTTGTGTTATGATTATAAAGGCTAACTGAATCATACTGTTGTTTCAGGATGTGCATAAGTTGGCTATATAGAAACAATAAGGAAAATATATAGAAGAAAAGAGAAGATAGAGACTGCCTACCCTTAGACTTTATATTCTATAAAGTCTATCAGTTTTTCTACAAATATTCTTCTCCTTGCATTTATAATCCCATATGGGAATAAATTGAACTTGGTACTCAAAAGCTTATAGTGTATTTTCAAAGGCCTTTTATACCTCTTATCTCATTTGCTCATTTCTAATTCCATGTCAGAAACAAGGTAGGAAGTATAAATGCTTGGAAAGCTAACAACACTCAGACCATAATTGAAAAGATGGGCTTGCCTTTGGTAACACACCTAAAGCGAGGCAGGATTAATTCTGACTCCAATGTCTAACCACTAGGCAGCTACCTGTCGCCCAATATTCTTTATACATTAATACAGTTAAAGGGTTACTGGTGATTATAGAAAGAAAGAGAGAAAAATAACTAGTCTTTTAATAGGTAACAATATAATGGCATCCAACAAGGAAACAAGAAGAGTCTCTAGCAAACTTTCCTGTTTGAAGATTTTCTCTTAAGGGGATCCATGTATTTTAAAATTCTTGTGTCATCCCTCATGTGATATCCCTGCATGAGAGTAAAGTCAAATCTTGCCCCTGAGAGCATTCACTGACTTTCTTCCCTCTGCAGGTACTGCCAATGGAGGTGTCAAGTATACAGATCTTTGTGGTGATTTCCACTTCAACATTTAAAAAATAAATCACCCCTGGAGTGAAACTTTGCATGGTAAATCAACTAGAAACAGCTTTCCCAGGCAAACCAAGAAAGTTCTGAAGATCATCTTTAGGCATGGAAGGGCTGACAGGACATAGTTTTTAATGGACAGTGTAGTGCTGCAAAAGAGGCATCTCTCTAAACTGTCAAGCAGTAGCAATACCTTTAAGTCCAGCCTAGATTTGAAGTACTCATAGGTTTCAGTGATATTGTGCCATTTTATTCCCTAATCATTTATCTTTTTAAAAATATTTATAATAAGTATTATAATTAGACACATTGTAATGAGCAAATCTTTTAGAGTAACTCCATTTCCCTCCTTCCGTCCCCAACTGTTTGGAGGCCCTCCTCAGTGAGTTTACTGGATCAGTCATAGAGTAGGTGGGGTTATGAACTGTACAAGAGTTAGCCAATTGTTTTTTCTTTGTGTGTTGTTGCTGAGGGGGGCAATGTCTCTGGATATTCTTCCCCACCATGGCTCTTAAAATCTTTCTGCCCCCTCTTCTGCTCAGTTACCTTAGTCATGGTGGGTGAGTTTTATGTCTGCTTTACTGTTGTGGTCTTAAGAGTCTCTGGACTTCTGCTTTGGATTGTGATTGGTGTCCTCAGTGTCTGTCTCCATTGTTCTTTGATGGGTTATCTGAATTGCTGTGGAAGTAGGTCTCCTGTTTATCTCGCGACTTTCTCATAGGTTTTGTTGGGGCCCAAACAAGTAATGAGGGCCAAAAGTGTGGGGACAGGGAAGTGTTGAATTTTTTAAAATCTTTATTGTCAAAATTAGATACACTGAATGAGCAAATATTGTGCTAATATTTCCATTTCCCTCCTCTCTGTCCCCAATCCACTGGGTTTCCTCCTCGGTGGTCACAGTGGATCAATCCATGTGGCAAGGTGTTATGGATAGCACAGAAGGCATCAAAGTTGCCCCCCTTTATGTATTGTAGCTGAGGGGGGTAATGCCTCTGAGTAATCTCTTCCACTACGGCTCTTAAAATTTTTCCGCCCCCTCTTCTGCTCCATTCCCTGAGTCATGGAGGTTGAGTTTTAAGTCTGTTTTATTGTTGTGAATTTAAGAGTCTCTGTGCTTCTACTTTAAGTTATGTTGGAAGTAGTTAGTGTCTGTCTAGCTGACTTATCCTGGGTTGACTGATTGGCTGTGGTTTTAGATCTCTTTCTTGCCCCACCACTGTCTCAAGTGTTTCATTTGGTGCCTACAGGATAGGCCTGGGGTGGTTCATGTCTTGCTCGGATATCAGACTTTGGCCTGCAGCTGATCAGTGGAGTTAGAATGACCACAGCTCTCTAACTGCCTTCTGAAGAATACAAACATAATCTCCATCAGAGAGTGAGATCAGTAAAGGTTAAATGAGACACACATTACTAATTTCGCAAATTCTATTGAGATTAGCCCCTCTGTAGTTCTCTGGTAATGGGGATTTTGTTTTGCAGCCCCAGTTTTTGGTTCCTGTAGGATTTTGTCCTCAGTCCCAATTCCAGTTAAGGGTTCTTTGTCTCTGAATGGATTTCTCGGCCAAATTAAAAGCTGTTGAATACCCCCCAGGTTTTTGTGCCTCTATTGCACAGGGCTATTTTATGATAGATTAATAGAAAGTAAACATACCAGAAACTATATCCTGTTTTTAAAAATGCAACTTTCAATATTTCATATCATATCTACAGGTTTATATTCCCACTTAAACAAAAGCAAAACAATTATAGTTTTTATTTATATACAAATATGAAGGGAACAACATGAGGAAAGAATCGTAAACTCATGGTCAGACAATCTGGGTTAGGAAGTACTGTTTCACAAAAGAAGGATATTAAATCCTTTGGTAACTATCACAGTGAAGAGGTTTAAATTTCATACAATCAGAATTTCCAAAACTTTTGATTACAATACTCTTTTCACCTATACATCTTGTTGTCATATGATTCCCCTTTGGAGAATACTAAATTGAACTACATATGGGTTATAGAATAGATGAAGTGTTGTCTGAGAACACACTGCAGATGCTTTTGAATCCTGTGCTGAGGATATTCAACCTTACTGTATAAATAGTAAGATGAGCATTTACTGTTTTCTTCAGTACCTTCTTCTGTCCTCACTTCCTTTCATGCTACTTTTCATCCTCAATACTACTGAATTGATCTTACTAAAACTATTTTCCATCTTTTATCTGCCACTTAGGAAACTAAATGGTGCCTTCCAGGACCCAGCATTTTGGTATTATTTTATCTTCAAATAGGTTTTCAGATGAGCTGTCTTCTCTTGTCCTCTATTCTTTCTCATTGGCAGCTATTTTGTCAGTCTCTTTACATAAGACTTTTTGTAAGCTGATGAGAAATGGAAGAAAATATGGACAGCAAGGAATAAAAGCTCATCAAGGAAATTGAAATTTTGTGGAAAATATTAAATAGAAATGTTGGAAATGAAATAAAATAGTGAATCATATAAAAATAGAGTAGAAAGTAACACCAATAAACTCAACAAAACATATGAAAGCATGTCAGAAATCAATAAAGAAAAAAAAACTTAGTAAAGAAAAAAAAAACATGCCTGGCAAGAGGGGCCATGAGTAGTAGGGGAGATAGTCTAAGCCTGTGAATAATTAGATCAGCCTGACAACCCCTGGTTCCAACCACTGGTTCCTTCCCTCACTGAGCTGTTGACCAAAGTGACTCATGAGATTCCAACAATAAGACAGAATTCTGTCAAAGCTCTTGAGTGCTTTCCCTGAAAAGGCCTGAGGCAAAACCCTGTTACTGAAGAAACCACAGACTGCATCGATCAGCATCGAGAAACCCTTCAACGTTCGGAATGGTATCCAGCCCCCAGAAG
>PVHP010038166.1:0-16876 GCA_004024765.1 Zapus hudsonius | reverse complement strand
TTTTTTTTTTTTTTTTTTTGTTTTTTGAGGTAGGGTCTCGCTCTAGTCCAGGCTGACCTGGAATTTGCTATGTAGTCTCAGGCTGGCCTCAAACTCATGGCGATCCTCCTACCTTTGCCTCCCGAGTGCTGGGATTAAAGACATGTGCCACCACGCCCGGCCTCATTCCCTTTTTAAAATTGATTTGGTTTATTAAAGAAAAACAAAATGGGCTCTGGCTGTTGGCTGAGAAGAGCTGCACCCTGGGCTGGTCTGAGCAGAACCACAGTGCGAGGACTCTCCACTTACACCAGGGAAAACCTGAAGAAGACAAAGATGCCAGGGACCAGCCGAGCAGATCCCCTACAGCTTCAGGCACCCTCCCTTCACCCAACTGCCAGAACAACAAACCTCCTGAGAACTGGGGACTCCAAGGAACCCGAGCCACCCCACAGCCCCCAACCATCCTAGCTGAGCCCACAGCATGACAAAGAGGGAACCAGCATAGGTGAGACAAAAGCCACCCCAAAAGGTGACAGAGCTGTCTTACATGGACCTGTGCTGGAAGTGCTAACGGGATTCTATGTATCCGCACAGAAAAATGAAACTATGAAATCTACAGGAAAAGGTATGACCTGGAAAGAATTATAGTAAGTGAAGTGATTCAAACTCAGAAAAACCAAAGCTGCATGTTCTCTCTAATATGGGGATCCTATCTTGTAGTATCTGTAGGTATGTCTATGCAGGGCAAATGTGGGTGAGACCTTTCCAGGTAGAATGGTAATCAAAAGCGAGTATAAAAGAGGCAAGTAAGAAGAGGTTGGGGGAAGCATGCAAACAGAGGTGGGCAGGATATTGGTGGGGAAAAAAGGGAGTTTGAGAAGGGAGGAGGAGATCAGGGAGAACAAGAATCAACTAAAACAAATGGTATTTGAAAGTGCCAGAATGAATGATAGAGTAGTATCTAAATTTCTGTAGGTTAAATTCAAAAATATAAGCCAGATGTGGTGGTGCATGCCTTTAATCTGAGCACTTAGGAGGCAGAGGTAGGAGGATCTCCATGAGTTCGAGGCCACCCTAAGACTACATAGTGAATTCCAGGTCAGCCTGGGCTAGATCCAGACCCTACCTAGAAAAACCAAAAATAAAAATTAAATAAATAAAATTATATTTAAAACAGCAAAAACAAAACAAAACAAACAAACAAACAACTACGGGCTGGGGAAACGTTGCTCAGCAGTTACAGGCTTCTGTTGCAAAGCCTGCCAGCCTGGGTTTGATTCCCCAGTTCATACGCAAAGTCAGATACACAAAGTGGCCCAAGTATCTGGAGTTCCTTCGCAGGAGCAAACAATGTGCCCATTCTTATGTTCTTTTTCTCTCTCTCTCCTTGTAAATAATTTAAAAAAATTTTTTTTAATTACAAAGGAAGTACTCTATAGACCTGTACTGAAGGAAAATTATACTAGAGAAACAATGATCCTCAAAAAGCAATGAAGAATTTTTGAAATGGCAATTTCTAGATAAGTATAAAAAGGTGTTCTGTTGTAGACCAAAATTAATTGCTTCCAAAATGCTGTGCCCCAGTTCTACACACTATCCAGAATTTGAATGGTTTGTGGATGTAAAACCTCAGAATGAAATTATGAGGTGTCTTTTAAATAGTCAAATCCTGTCATGTATAGCTCCATAAAGATATAGGACATTAAATAACAGCACAATGTAAGATAGAATCTGCAAACTAGAGCTGGTTGCACACAGTGGCACAGCCTATAATCCCAGAGTCGAGGAAGGAGAACTGAGAGTTACCTAGAGCTGCTTAACAGAACAAGCATCCTAGTAAGGTCAGGAGCATATTCAGGGAGTGATGGGCCCAGCTTACAGCAGCTCACTTAGCAACTGTGAGAGCGTGTGCATTCGGGAGAAACCACGTTTTGAAGTTTCATCTTTTCCTGGGCTAACAATACACAGCACCACATTTTCTTTCAGTGTTGGACAGCAACACTGAGCTCCAGCTCTCAGGAAGTCACATGACCATGAGGTTAAACAGTACACTATGTTGCTAAAATGAAGTGTTTGGTAAATTAAGTGTCTTAAATGATGACCTTGATCCTCCTGTTTCCAACTCAGAAGTGTTAGGATTGCAGGTACATCACCATGCCATCCTGGGATTTGAACCCAGAGTTTCATGAGTCCTAGGCAAGCACTCTACCCATTAAGCTATGGTCTTTCTAGCCCCTCCACCCTCCACCTTTTTTTTTTTTTTTTGAGGTAGGGTCTTGCTCTAGCCTAGGCTGACCTAGAACTCACTCTAGGTAGTCCCAGGCTAGCCCTGAACTTGGAACTTCCAGCTAATCCCCCTACCTCAGCCTCCTGAGTGCTGGGATTAAAAACTTGGGACCACCACGCCCTTTGATTTAACACTTTCAACTAGAGATGGGTTTATCAGGGTATACAGCCCAGTGGTAAGGTCTTGATGCTATTATCTGGGATGCTGAGGTGCCCTACAATGTGAGTGAAGACATACTGCCACTGCACACAAAAGGTAGTTAGGAGTTACCTGTTGCAGTATCTGACTTCCCATCAGAAGCAGGTAGACTCCCACCAAGCTCTGCTCTTCTGGACTGAGAGTTTTCACAAGAGTCATTAGGTTCAAATGAGGCAGATGGAGTGGACACTGAACTTTCTGACAGGCTATCATTTGTCACTGATGCCTCACCCTTTGATAAGTGCATCTAGGGAGAAAACAATTTGGAATTCAACATATGGGAATCTAGCCATATTACCATGGCAGACAAGACCAAAGAAGCAGACAAATCTAGTAAGTATAATCAAGCCGGGAGTGGTGGCACACACCTTCAATCTCAGCACTTAAGAAGCGAGATAGGAGGATCACCAAGAGTTCAAGGCCAACCTGGAACTACAGAGTGAGTTCCAGGTCAGCCCAGGCTAGAGTAAGACTCTGCCTGGAAAAAAACAAAATCCAAAAAACAAAAGTATAATCCTAATGATAACATAATACTGTAAGGTGGAACAAGCCTAATGCTATCCGTATTGGGAGACTGAATCCAGAGCCTTGCAAATGATTCGCCACTGAACATCCTCAGCTCACAGACTTAAAATCAGATCACTGAGTTCCCTGGTAGGGCCAGGGGGACTCAGAAGCTGCTTCCTAAAGGTAAATCAGACAAGGACAAGGCCTTGGCTCTTAAAAGCCTCAAATCCAGAGGCAAGAATTGAGACAATAATTCCTCTGGCAGACAAGTCAGTTGTGGAGAGACATCTCATCTTGTCCCACTCTTATGACTTAAAAGGCAGCAGCTAGAAATCACCTTGAGAGAATTTATTAAAAACCGAGCTACTCCAAAGGGCCTAGGATTAAAGAATATACACAGGCTGGGAAGCAATAATTTGGCTTGCCACAGCTCCAGGATAAGGGAAGGCCCAGAGAGACAGTTGTGGAGTACAGGAGGGTTAGACACTGGCCAAAGAGGCTGGCTCAGGCTGCAAGAGCTTAAGAAGGTGACCTTAAACTCCTGATCCTGCCTCTACTTTCCAAGTACAGGATTATAGGTCTGGGCTAATAAATTTGACTTCATAATACAATTTTGTTGCATTTTTTTTTTCTTTTGGTTTTTTGAGGTAGGATCTCACTCTAGTCCAGGCTGGCCTGGAATTCACTATGTAGTCTCAGGGTGGCCTTGAACTCAGTGATCTTCCTACCTCTGCCTCCCAAGTGCTAGGATTAAAGGTGTGTGTTGCTGTTGAGGCAGAATCTCACTTCAGCCTAGGCTACCCTTGAACTCATAGCGATCCTATCTCAACCTCGAGTCTGGACTGGTTTTAAAAATAACACGTGTAAGAAAGCCAGGAGTGGTGGCCTTTCCAGCACTCAGAGGCAAAGGTAGGAGGATTGCTGTGAGTTTGAGGCCACCCTGAGACTATACAGATAGTGAATTCCCAGGTCAGCTGGGCTACAGTGAGACCTTGAAAAACAAACAAAAGAGAGAGAGAGAGAAAACAAATTAAGAAAATATCTCAGGCATAGCAGGTTTATGCATATACAGATGAGCTCCAAAAACATCACAAAGTCAAACTATTGGTTTATTTCTGTAAAGAACAGTTCTGACACATGCTTACCTGCTGGACTTTGTGAATCCTGGTGACAAGCTCATCTGCAGAAACACTCCCTGCTATTACTTCCAGAGGGAGCCCACTGTCTCCAATGAAAAAACTGCACGGGACACACACCACAGGGTCTGCACAGCTGAGTTAAATGAGTGACTTACATGGAACGAAAGGTCTTATGAATATAGTGGTAACATGTCTGTAGCTTCACCTACCATATTATGTGTCCGGAACACATGTGTAAAAGGACTTATGGTTTGGATAGCATGTCTGAGTGAAAAGCACATATTATATTCTCTGCTATCAGAAATTTCTTTTGAGCCAGGCGTGGTGGCGCACACCTTTAATCTCAGCACTCAGGAGGCAGAGGTAGGAGGATTGCTGTGAATTCAAGGCCACCCAGAGACTACATAGTGAATTCCAGGTCAGCATGGACTAGAGTGAGACCCTACCTTGAAAAACCAAAAACCAAAAACCAAAAACCAAAAAAAAAAAAAAAAAGAAATTTCTTTTGTACCCATCTAACAAAACTGTTCAAATTTGCTTTTAAGAGGGTCACATTATAAAAAAAAAAAAAAAAAAAAAAAAAGCCAGGTGCGGTAGTGCATGCTTTTAATCTCAGCACTTAGGCAGAGGAGGTAGGAGACCCTACCTTAGAAAAAAAACAAACAAACAGGGCTGGAGAGATGGTACAGTGGTTAAGGCGTTTGCCTGCAAAGCCTAACCACTTGGAGTTTGATACCCCAATACACACATAAATCCAGATGCACAAAGTGGCATATGCATCTGGAGTTCATTTACACTGGCTATCTCTCTACTTGCAAAAAAAAAAAAAAAAAAATTACAAATACAACAACAACAAAAAGACCTAAACTGGGCATGGTGGTATAGGCCTTTAATCCCAGCACAGAGGAGGCAGAGGTAGGAAGATCACTGCAAATTCAAGACAACCCTGAGACTACAGAGTGCCAGGTCAGCCTGGGCTAGAGCAAGATTCTGGGTAGTGGGGTGGGGAGGGAGAAAGACCTACTTTCTCACTGGCTACTATGCATTAGCTCAAAAGACAATATGTAACATGAAGTTTCTACAAAGAATGTAAGATTTTCTATATAAAAATAATTCCTAAATTTTATGAGATAGCAAAGTGAGTTAAATATGTAACAAATATACATGAAACCAATTCTTCATCAAAAGGATACAGATTTGTGAAAATTGTAGGCAGGCTTCACTGTAAAACAAAGTTAAAGAAAAAAAATCAGATAAGTTTAACTATTTTCCAAATTCTAATTTGCTTTTGTAGAATTTACTATGCCAACTATAAGTATTTTTCTTTTCTTTCTAGTGTTTTGTTGAGGCCGAGTCTCACTCCAGACCAGGCTAACCTGAAACTCACTCTGGTAGCCGAGGCCGGCTTAAGCTGGATGGAGAAAAATGTAATTTTACTTCAAGATTCTTTTCTATAATTTTTAGATTAATGGCCCGTTTGCTCTTATAATCCTAACGTGATGGCTGGACTTGGCATCTAAAAACAGAGTTGGTTTTAGCTACTCTGTTGCTTCCTTATCAGCCAGCACATCTAAGTGAAAACTCTTAACTTGCAATAGGAAGATACAGTGACTATGACGTGTGTATACAACAATGAATCTGTAATAAAAGATTTCAAAAACCTAAATATCCACCAGTAAAAACTGACTACACAACAAAAAGAAAAAGGTCTCTGTGGTAGAAATTACCTGGTCTCCAGCCTGAGAACCTTCCCTAAAAAACTAAACAAAAGCCAGGTGGTGTCATGCCTTTGATCCCAGCACTTGGGAGGCAGAGATCACTTACAGAGTGAGTTCCAGATCAGCCTGGACTAGAATGAAACCCGACCTAGAAACAATTTCTGTTTCCAAGTATCAACATTCATAAGCAATGGATCATGAAAACATAAGCATACCTTTTGGTATCAATTTTAATAGCAACAAAATTGTCTGAAGATGCTTCTGTCACTTTCTCATCCTCCCAACTTGCAGCCATCTGTGTGGACTGCTCATCCTCACCTGGAAAACATTTCAAGGATACATGAACATAAGGCCAGGAATTGCTGATCACAAATCCTTTTTCTAGTAAGACTAGAATTTCAAATAAAAGATAACTCTACAAACATTTTCACCAGGCATGGTGGCACATGCCTTCAATAGATAGAGGGAGAGTGATGGTTTGACCAGGTGTCCCTCACAAATGTAGGTGTTCTGAATGCTTGATCCCCAGCTGATGGCAGTTTTGGAATTGGAAACTTGTTGGAGCTGTGTTGTTGGGGGCGGGCTTATGGGCTATAAACCAGCTTCCTATTCCCAGTGTTTGGCACACCTTCCTGTTGCTGTTTGCAGTGGTGTGGCAGAGGTGATGTCCACCCTCTGCTAATGCCATCATGGAGCTTCCCCTCAAGTCTGTAAACCAAAATAAACCCATTCCTCCCATCAGCTGCCTTTGGCTGGGTTCTCTGTAGCAGCAATGAGAAAGCTAACTACAGTAACACAGACCTTACCTCAAAAAAAAACAAAAAAAAAACCTATTTTCTATCAAAACAGAAAACCAATCATTCTGGGGTCGGTGAGGGGGCTGAGGGGGCTCAGTTGATAGCACATGCACATCCATGGGGTTCAGCCCCAGCAATCACACAGACTTTATCCTTGACTTACTTAGTTGACTCTGTTTCCAAGCACTTAAGAATGAACTACTTTTCGCTTCCAAGATCGAGGTGTTGACCTTGAGGCAAGATACCCAGGTCACCTAGACAACTCCAAGAGCCTCCTAAGGAGCACTTGTGAGAAGTAGCTAGGCAGACATTAGCAGGCTTGGAGGCCCCACCTCCCATTTTCCTGGAGTGGGAGGATCAAGGTTTGCTGGTCAAAGGAAGAGAATCTGAGATGTCATTCCAAACTTTCCAAAACAAGCACAAAAACATACTAAGGTCCTCAGACGTTAATCCCACTGAGCTGGTCAATCACTAAAGCAGGAGCGCAGCCCTCAGGCAGGCTGATTCACCTGAAGACATGTTAAGGAGAGGGAATAATTATCCCCTTAATCAGACAATGTACTTATATTCACAGAGGACCCTATTCCCTATTCCCACTTTCTTCCTGACAGCTTTTCTGAGTTTGATACAAAAAGCATTACCTGGCCGGGCGTGGTGGCACATGCCTTTAATCCCAGCACTCGGGAGGCTGAGGTAGGAGGATTACTGTGAGTTCAAGGCCACCCTGGGCTAGAGTGAGACCCTACCTCGGGGGGAAAAAAAAAAGCATTACCTGACCCCAACCCTTTCTATCTCTACTTTGGATACCAGTCAAAACCCTACCTTCTGGGTTTTCTCACTGTTTCTCTGGAAACCCTAACCCATGCAGCTGCTTGCCTGCTTTCTTGAGGAATAACTTTTTTCCTAAAGAAATAACTTTTTCTCCCCCCCACCTTTTTTCCATCTCTCTCCTACCAGGAGCTGCCAAGATTTACAGCCTTCCTGCCTTAATTTTTCTCAAACTTTTATCAATGATATTAAGAAGTCAAGAACGGGAACCTCAGCTCTCCAGTAACACTTGCTGGGTCTATTCTTATACTGCAATTGTCTTTTCAAAGAAAGAAGACATCAACCTATACTGGTTGGGCATCTTCTTCTAAACTTATGGCCCTAACTCAGGCTGCAAATGACCTTCTGGAACTCACTTCCTTTGCTATTCCTCAAATACCACTTCAAGGTTCTTTGGGGCATTGCTCGAATACTTTCCAGAAAACTGTGCTTTCCTGCTTACTGTTTGTTGTCTTCTCCCAGCAAGAAAGTTTCCTGAATCAGGCAAGGACTGCTTTTCCTGAAATCTAAGAGTCAGATCCCTGCAATAGAACCTGTACAGTAAGTAACTAGCATTCAGTAAGTATTCCTTGGAATGAGTAAACGTCTAGCACAGTCAGCATACCATCATGCCTACAATACTTAACTCTAATGCCACACATCTCATATGCTGGGTGTGAGATGAGATCTGGGAATTCCAGGAACAGGTGTGTGAGAAAATTGGATATGGAAACGTAAACAGACAGCTCAAGCCAAAAAGAAACACCTCTTTAGCACACCCATGGAAGTAAGGACAACAAATAAAGGGGAAATCAGCATTTGTAGTGTAAGAAAATTCTGAATGTGCTTGCAGAGATCCAATTATAAGCCTAGAAAATAGCTAGAAAGGAATGTTCTTACTACAGTCACTAAGAGAGCTGAGAAGAGTGAGGAATCTTTTTCATTATTCTTTCATTCATTCACTATTTCACAGTTCTTTTATTCTAGGAATTGGGCTTATATACTAAATATAGTTTGCTTGCCTGCAAAGCCTATGGACCCAACCATGATGTGATTCCCCAGCACCCACATAAAGCCAGATGCACTGGAGTTTTGTTTGCAGTGACTGGAGGCCTTGGTATTCTCTTTCCCTCTTTGCTTGTAAATAAACGTATTAAAAAAAAAAATAAGCCGGGCGTGGTGGCACACGCCTTTAATCCCAGCACTCGGGAGGCAGAGGTAAGAGGATCACCATGAGTTCAAGGCCACCCTGAGACTACATAGTGAATTCCAGGTCAGCCTGGGCTAGAGTGAGACCCTACCTTGAAACACCCCCCCCAAAAAAAAAGAACACTGCTTTCGGAACAACATAAAATATAATTGTGCAAAAAAAAAAAAAAGTAGCCAAGCAGACAACTATCAATAGTTACAGAAGTAACTGCTTTAAAGAGATCTCTTTGTAATGGTCAGGGAGGCCTTCTCTGAGGTGTCGTTTAAGGTAAGACCTACAGAATGAAATCGGCCAGCCCCAAGTGCCAGAATGGCTCACCCTGCAGAAGGAATACAGGTGGAAGGAAGGTCTGTATGACAGAGAGCATGAGGCTAGATGCACCCTAAGCATGCGCTTGAGTGTCACTTCTGTCCCCGGAGCAGCGAGGGCTCTGAAGGCTGGAGCTTTCTTTCCTTCCTCCGCACTGCACTGTGCGCTCAGGGTCCACAACTCTGCTCTGAGGAACTCAGAAGGCCGTCAAATGCCTTCTCAGTGAGAGCTTCCTTAATACTCATTAAATTCCACTGGAGACACTAATTACTTCAGTCAGTATTATTATTAGCCAGGGGAGAGCTCAAGGGGAGGGTGAGTAGAGGAGCAGACTATGGGGGGAAGATCTAAGGGGAGGGGATGGAAGAGACAAAGGGGGGAGGGGAAAGTTAACCAAATTTAAGATTTTTTTGTTTTGTTTTTCAAGGTAGGGTCTCGCTCCAGTCCAGGCTACCCTGGAATTCACTATATAGCCTCAGGGTGGCCTTGAACTCAAGGTGATCCTCCCACCTCGGCCTCCCGAGTGCTGGGATTAAAGGTGAGCGCCTTTAATGTCTGGTTAAAATTTAAGATTTATGAGTAAGCCATATGGAAACCTACCTCTTCACTAGCTAAGGAGTTTGGGGACTGGATAGATGGCTGTGATTAAGGCGTTTGCCTACAAAGCCCAAGGACCCAGGTTTAATTCCCCAGTATCCAAGCACAGGCAGATGCAGAGGGAGTTTGTTTGCAGTGCCTAGAGGCCTTGGCGCACCCATTCTCCCTCTCCCTCTTTATCTGCCCCCCAAAGTAAATAAACAAATAAATAAATGGTAATTCCAGCACTTGGGAAGCAGAGGTAGAAGGATTGGAAGATCGCTGTGGGTTCGAGGCCAGCCTGAGACTACATAATGAATTCTTTTTTTAAAAAAATATTTATTTTCAAGCAGAGAAACACAGAGGGGGGGGGGGTCTGGCTTATGTGGGTCCTGGGGAATTGAACCGGGGCCTTAGGCACTGGAGGCAAGTGCCTTAACCGCTGAGCCATCTCTCCAGCCCCGGAATGAATTCTCCTAGGTCAGCCTGGACTAGAGGGAGACCCTACCTCAAATTCAAAACAACCACAGGAAAGCGAAGCCTAACAGAACCCAGAAGAGCGCAATAGAATCCTCTAACTACTAACAAGGCGGCGCAGCGCTTCGGGCTGGGGGCGCCCGGGGCAAAGCCCCCACCGAAGAGCTTCCAAGACCACGAAGCGGTGCATTGAGTCCGGAGTCCCGGACGCACCCTCGTCTCTCTTGCGAACAGGATAATAACGTTCAATGTCCTACTTGACGCCAAATTCAATTCACTTTTCGGCAATCATTCTTCGTGGCGGTGGGCGAGCGTGGAGCTCGAGAGGCCCCGGCACCGCGGGCGGTTTGCTAGCTCGGGCCCGGAACGCGAGGCTGCCAAGTCTGCGCGTGGGCCGGGAGCGCGGCCGCGGCGCCGTGGACGCATGACACAGCTTTCTGCCCGAGCGCCCACGGAGGCCCCGCACGGGGCGTGAGGACCCGGGGCTCGGGGCGCAGGCCCGGATGCGAAGCGGGGCTGAGACCCGAGCGGACCCGAAGACAGAGACCCGAGCGGACCCGAAGAGACCCGAGCGGCACCCGGCCCGCCCGGCCCGCCCGGCCCGGCGGCGGCGGGGCTGTCTTCGCGCCCGGTCGCTGGACACGGCGACGGCCCGCCCGCCCGCCCGCCCGCCCGCAGCCCCGGCCCTGCCGCCTCACCGGCCACGAACACCACGAAGACCGCGCCGCTCCTCTTGGCCGACGCGATGGCGGCCGGAATGGCGCCCTGGAACCACAGCATCGCTCCGGCGGGCCCGGCCGCGTCCGGTCAGCGCGGGTGGTCGCCGCGATACCGCCGAGGGCCCGGCCTGTCCCGCTCTTCGGGCCCCGGCAGCTCCGGGCCCGGCCTCAAGACCCAGCTCCTCACAGGCGCGCGCGCCCGACTGCGCCCCCGGGGACGCGCGCAGGCGCGCTCTCGGAGGGAAGCCCCGCCCCGCATCACGTGACACGCGCGCCCGCGGCGCCTCGGGCGGGAAGGATGACTAACCGCTACGGCTTGGAGGCGTGGCCGGCACTGGGGCCTCATGGGAGTTGTAGTCTTCTGAGACGCGTTCTGTTGTGGAAACGGAGCTGGCTTCCCAGGAGCGACCGAGGCGCGCCGGGGACAGCCGTGAGCCACACGTGATCTGTAACGGAAGTGAGCGAGGACCGGCCCTCACCTGAGGGACACGCCATTCTCGGCCTTCTCAGACTTTAAATGTGAGGCCGTAAAGTGAGTTTGTAGGAATTGAGTCCAAGGAGAAAGAGCCGGGCGTGGTGGCGCACGCCTTTAATCCCAGCACTGGGAGGCAGAGGTAGGAGGGTCGCCATGAGTTCCAAGGCCACCCTGAGACTCCAGAGTGAATTCCAGGTCAGCCTGGACTAGAGCGAGACCCTACCTCGAAAAACCAAATAATGATAATAATATAATAATAACAACAAGAGTTTGTGCAGACGAGCCCTTTGTGGGTGGAAAATGCTGTGCCGGGGTGGGATGCCAGGGAGGCTCCCGAGGCCCCCTCCTCAGTCCTGGACCTCCCTGTGCAGTGACATGTCGTTATGGGGAAGCCAAGTCCTGTTCCATGTGAGAGAAGAAGTCTTACTGAGAAGCAAGACCAAAGGGCCTTTTCTCTTGTTTGGCTAATGGTTATAATTATGCTACCAAATTCCCTCTAAATATGTCCATAGATTAGTGTTGCTCAGTTTTGTTTAGAGAAGCTTCTCTTTTCTTTCCCTTTTTCGAGGCAGGGTTTCTCATAACTCACCCTGTAGCCCTCAGTCTCCTGAGTGCTGGGACTAAAGGCATGCGCCAACACACCCAGTTCCTGTTTTTGAGCGTTTATTTATTCAAGGAAGGGTCTCTAGCCCAGGCTGGCCTTGAACTCACAGTGATCATCTCACCTCCGCCTCCTGAGTGCTGGGATTAAAGGTGTGCACCACCACACTTGCCCCAGCTTCTTGTAAAAAATATTTTTGGCCCTGAGACTGCATAGTGATTTCCAGTTCAGCCTGGGCTAGAGCAAGACCCTACCTCAAAAAACAAAAACAAAACTGGGCCTAGAGAGATAGCTCAGCAGCTGGAGGCCCTGGTGCCCATTCTGTCTGTCTCTCTTCTATCTCTCTCTACTTGCAAATATATATATATATATATATATATATATATATATATATATATATATATATATATATATATATATATATATATTTAAATACATTTAATTACAGTGTGAGAGAGGTTTTCCATGGGTGTTCCAGGGCCTCTTGTCACTACAATGAACTCCTGAAAAATGAGCCACTTTGTACATCTGGCTTCATGTGAGTACTGGGGAGTGGAACATGCCGGCAGGCTTTGCAAGCTCCTTCACTGACTGAGCCATGGCCTGGGCCCCAGAAGCTTCTCTTTTCAGATGGCAGCGACTGCTGGGAAGACTCAAAGCTTGTCAAAGTGCAGTGCTGACAAGAAGTGACAGTTGAGTCACAACCTCCGAGGCTCAGGGATCATTGTGGAAGAATGTAAGGACCAAGGATAGGAAGAGTCTTTGGAACATTGTCTTTCAGAGGCAAAGAGATAAGGTGACCTCACAGCAGGTGATGCTATCTATACAAGGCCTGCATAATATTGGCTCATTAAACATGTCATGAATAATAGAGGAAAGCAAAAAAAATCACATCCATGGGTTCCAGAGACGGCTCAGGAGTCAAGGCACTTGCCTGCAGAGCCCGACAGCCTGGGTTTGATTCCCCGGTACCCACATAAATCCAGATGCACAAAGCAGCACATGTATCTAGAGTTTGTTTGCAGTGGCAGAAGGCCCTGGCATGCCCATTGTCTCTCTGTCTCTCTCTCTCTCTTGGTCCACCTCTCTCTGTTTGCAAATAAATAACAATATTTTTTAAAAAATATTTTTAGGGCTGGAGAGATGGCTCAGTGGGTAAGGCACTTGCCTCCAGTGCCTAAGGCCCCAGGTTCAGTTCCCCAGGACCCACATAAGCCAGACCCACAAGGTGGTGGCCCTGGTGTGCTCTCTCTCTCTCTATCTCTCTGCTTGAAAATGAATAAATAAAATATTTAAAAAAATATTTATTCATTTTCAAGCAGAGGCAGACAGAGAGAGAGAGAGAGAGAGAGAGAGAGAGAGAGAGAGAGAGAGAGAGAGAGAGAGAGCGTACCAGGGCCACCACCTTGTGGGTCTGGCTTATGTGGGTCCTGGGGAATTGAACCAGGAGCCTTAGGCACTGGAGGCAAGTGCCTTAACCCTGAGCCATCTCTCCAGCCCTAAAAATATTTTTAATTACATCAAAATAGGAACCTGAGCTATATTGAGACCCTACCTCGAAACAAACACACACAAACCAAAGAGAAGGGCTGGGAGATGGCTCAGCTGTTAAAGCGCTTGCTTGAAAAGCTAGACAGAGGCTGGAGAGATGGCTCAGTGGTTCAGGCACTCACCTCTGTGAGAAACTACTGATTCTTCCTGACAGTTATGAAGATCACATTAAGGGACTGAAAATGCCCTTTAATCCCATGCTGTACTCGGGAGCCAGAGGTAGGAGGACCGCTATGAATTCTAGGCCACCCTGAAACTACAGGGTGAGTGCCAGGCCAGCCTGGGCTGGTGTGAGACCCTACCTCAAACCTCCCATCACAACAAAACAATAGATGACAGGTTGTTGGGAGCAGGCTCAGTGGTTAAAGACACTTGTTTCCAAAGCCTGTAGGCCCAGGTTCAACTCCCCAGTACCTAAGTAAAGCGAGGTGCGTAAAGCTAGGTGCACAAAGTGGCGCATGCATGGAGTTCATTTGCAGAGGCAGAGGCCTTGGAACTATATTCCCCTTCCCTTCTCCTCCCCTCCCTTTTACCCTCCTCCCCTCTCACTCGCCTCCTTTCTTCCCCCCTTCTCCTACCCTTCTCCCTCTGAAAAAAAAAAACAAAAACAAAACACAAAATAGGGCCTTTAATCCCAGAACAGGTAGAAGGATCACCATGAGTTCCAGGCCAGCCTGAGACTACATAGTGAATTCCAGGTCAGCCTGGGCCAGAGTGAGAATGTACCTTGAAAAAAACAAAATAAAATAAAAGTTAAACAAATACATATGGAGAAGTCCCTGTCTTTCCTGGATGAAAAAATTTTTTAAATATTTTATTTATTCATTTTCAAATATATATATATATATATATATATATATATATATATATATATATATATATATATAGAGAGAGAGAGAGAGAGAGAGAGAGAGAGAGAGAGAGAGAGCACCAGGGCCACCACCTTGTGAGTCTGGCTTATGTGGGTCCTGGGGAATTGAACCCCGGGGCCTTAGGCACTGGAGGCAAGTGCCTTAACTGCTGAGCCATCTCTCCAGCCCAGATGAAAATTTTTATCCCCTGATGGAATAGAGGCCCAGAAAACTTTGCTCCTATATAACTTGTGAACTAAGCTTTCTCTTTCCAGTACTTTTCTGCCATTAACAACCCCAGCAAAGCCCTTTTTCTTGTAACACTTTCATGATTTATTACTGCCTACATAGAAGCTCACCCCTAGCTGCTTCTATGTCTGCATTCGCTTGTGAGGATCCCCGTACACATAAAATTGAATAAAAGGTGTCTGTCTGCTTTTCTAGTGGTAATTTGTTCTTACCACTTTAAATTTTAGGCCCAGTCAGAGACCCTAAATTGGCAGAGAAGAAATCTCGGGGGGCTTTACCCCCTTGTGCTTCTCATGGACAGGAGCAGGCACTCTGTAATTTCTCCTTTCTTCTCTTAATCTAATAAAGTCTCTCCAAACCTTAAAAAAAAAAAAAAAAAAACATTTCCTCCCCTATATATGTTCCAGCAGGTAAATCAGAGAGACAGCTGATTGGTCTATACCTGACCAATCAGTTTTTGCATCTAGGTTTTGCATCTATGGAGGGGGTCTTGCCTGAACTGTCACAAAACCATCACATTAATGAGCTGTGAGGCAAGAATGAGCAGCTAAACCCATGAACGTTGCAAGCAGCCAGCCTCGTTCACGAATACCAGCAGCATTTATTACTTGAGAGTCTGCAGGCGGTTTCCTCACCTGACAATTTGTTACCTCACTAATAAATCAAGGTCATGGTGGAATTAGCCCTTTGGGCTATGTGGTCACATGGAGACCCTGGCAAGTAATTAGCATGTGGCGATTAAGTGCTTTACAGATGTTAGCTATTCTTTCTGAGTGCCTGCTTAAGAAAGCATTGCCTGTGCCTTTTAGAACTCAAAGCATTTCCTGCAGAGCCTCTCTTCATGTAGCCACTGCACAAATATTGAGAGGCATCACTAAACAAAAGCCACAGACAGCCTCTGTCCTAGGGTTACATTCTGCTGGGTAGAACAACAGCAACCAACTAATTGGCCCCTTACTCTTGCAATTGCCACAGTGATAAATGCCTCGCAGGAAGTGCAGGGTATTATTAGAGTTTAGGGTGGAGCTCTGCAGAAAGGACAGGCTACCTAAAATAAAGGGTGTCGTATTTGAACTGAGATCTGAAGTCTGAGTGAAGTGAACCAAGTGTGACGGTTGAGACCTACCTCTCGGGCAGGTCTGTGAGAACATTTCTAGGGAAGAGTAAGTGATGGAGGAAGGACCTACATGCAAGGAGTTTGCACAAACAGGTAGTGCCCCTTGCTACTTGCTCGTTAGTGTACCTATCCTGTTGCTGCCACCCTTCAGACTTGGGCGCCCAGGGTCCCAGACCTGCGGGCAGCCATTGTGACCTACCCAGCCCATATAAATCCCCTTGGAATCTCCTATTCATTTCCTCAGTTCTGTTCCTCAATCACAGTCTGTTTATGGTCTCTCACTTGAACCCAGAATTTGCCTTGGGGATCCAACTTCCACCCTGGCATTACACGTGCGCAAGGCTTCCTTACCACCCGAGTCATCTCCCCAACGGCTTTTTTGGAGGCTGGGGACAAAGGGTCTCATGTAACGTATTCCAGGCTGGCCTCAGAGATGACCTTGAACTCCCGCCTCCAGGTGTACTCCACCACACCGTGCCCACTGTGTAACCCACAGCCTCCAGCATCACTACTCCTGGGCTTTGGGGCATTCTCTAAGTAACACAAGGGCTGCTTGATCACAGCCCTCAAATACCACAGCAGGTCTCATAATGGAGAGAGCTACTACATGGCTAATCGGTGGGTGGCATAGCATTGTGGGTACTCTGATCATCTAGCCTGGGAAGGAGAACGCCACACTTCTATCATGCTACTTAGAACTATAACACTTTTAAATGTATGAACTGCTTAATGAACTTCTGGAATCTTCCAGTTAGTATTTTTGGAATGCAGACAAACCATGGGAAGTTAAATCACAAATGAGGGGCTACTGTATATGATCAAATCTGGCTAAGCTACATAGTGTGGTATAAAGTGGCAGCCTCAGGCCTGGGCCAGTAGATCAGTGAGTAAAGTGCTGACAGTGAAAGCCTGAGGACCTGAGACTGGACCCCGAGCACCCAGTGACCTACCTGTAATCCCAGTGGTCAGAGGCAGAGACAGGAATCTTGTCGCAATCTTTCCAGTCAGCGAGGTCTGGTAAGTGTGAAGCACCCCACACCACCTGTCCTACATAGGTGCACACAGGCAAAACAACAGCAGGCTTTAGTACCAGCATTGGGGAGCCAGAGGTTGGACTCTGTGAGTTCAAGGCCACCTTGAGACTACAAAGTGAGTTCCAGCTCAGCCTGGACTAGAGTGAAACTCTGTCTTGAAAAAAAACAAAAACAACTCCCCTCAAACAACAGCAAAATACCCAAACCCTCAACTGAGGTTGTCTAAAAATCTCAAAACTGGGGGGGAATATGGATCAAATGAGAAATATTGT
>PVHP010038165.1:0-17149 GCA_004024765.1 Zapus hudsonius | reverse complement strand
TCCCCCCCTCCCCATCCCTGATCAGTTGTATATCCTCCTTCGTGGGCTGTCTGTATTAGTCCTTGTGGCAAGGGATCCTGTATATCTTAGTACTCATCCCGGTCTTCCTGGCCCAAGTCAGTTGTTACTGATGGGTGCTATGCCTCTGGACCGTCTCCCCCAGCTTTTTTGATTCCATTTAAACACTAGTTTTTAGGAGCATTTTGTTTTCTTTCTTTGGGGCTTCATTCTTGACACACACTGTGGTCTCCTAGGAAGTCCTTGTCTTGGGTTTCCCTTTGGAAGGAAGCCACTGTGAACTTAGCTAATTATCTCCAGCCGTCCTTGTGTTTGGGTGTTTCTTCAGTTTTCTAGGAGAGGCCAAGTTTCTTCTAGGGAATGAACAGCCTTTACACAGAGGTACTAGGGCCTGGCCGTTCCATTTCTACCTAGTAACTCCTTAGCTGTCCCCAAAATTGTCAGCTCTTCATGTGTCATGGTTTAATCCATGTGTCCCCTGGAAATTTATGTGTTTTGAATGCTTGATCCCCAGCTGATGGAATTGGAACCTTGTTGGAGCTGTGTTGTTGGGGACGGGCTTATGGGGGTTATAAACCAGCTTCCCCTTGCCAGTTTTTGACACACCTTCCTGCTGTTGTTTCAGTGCTGTGGCAGAGGTAATGCCCACCCTCTGCTCATGCCATTGTTTTCCCTGCTGTCATGGAGCTTCCCTCAAGTGTGTAAGCCAAAATAGGCCCTTTCCTCCATGAGCTGCTTTGGTTGGGTTCTTTTTTGTTCAGCAATGCCCACTGTGCCTCCTGCCCTGCTTCCCTCTCTCTTCTTGCCTTGCACACACACTCATTGCTTGCCTCCTTCTCACCAATAGTCAGAGCAATCAACCTCTTGCACTCCTGAATCCATCTCAGTATCCACTTTCCATAGGACCTAAGTGACATTACAACTAATGAAATAATCTCCTAAGGCAGATAATGGCATTAGGAGATGGTGTCACCTCTGATAACCCATTTACTCACTGATGAGAGGCTGCTGGTCATTAAGCATAGAGTGAGTAATGTGAATGGATGGAAATGACAGGGAGGGAGAGAGGAATGGGAGGAAGAAGGAGATATAAGTACATGGTGGTCGGGGAGCACTCATTGGAAAACATAGCCTTCTAATCTATTGATTTATGGGTGTGTCATGTAGCCCATTGTTTATATTTAATCATTTGTGTTGGTGTGTGTATAGTATGTGTGTTGTGTGGTGTGGTTTGTGTATATGTGTGTAGATGCACATACCCCATGTACGTGCATGTAGAAGCCACTCTGCCTTGCTTCTCATTGAACTTGAAGCTGCCAATGTCACTCAGACTGGCTCACCAGTGAACCAAAGAAAGTCTCCAGTCTGAATCCCCCCATAACACTGGGGTTATAGGCATGCATGACCATACCTGATGCTTTAGGTAGGTTCTGGAATTGAACTCAGGCCCTCTCAGTCTCTCATATTTGTGTTTCAAGCACACTTGTCCTCTGACCCATTTCCCTACCCCCACCCCCTTTATTTATTTTTTAGCCAGAGTTTTAAATAATACTATCCTCAGCTGGGTATAGTGGTGCACACCTTTAATCACAGCACTCAAGAGCACAGGTAGGAGGAAGGCCATGACTTCAAGGCTAGCCTTAGGCTATATAGTGAATTCCAGGTCATTCTGTGCTAGAGTGCTACCCTACCCCCCAAAACAAAACAAAACAAAACAAAACAAAACACCCAATAACAACAAAAATAATACAAGTTAAATAGAAAAACCTTACATTCACACTCAAATCCTTACATTTACATTCAAATTTATGGACAGTATTAGCAATTTTATTATCTTTATTCTTATACATTCTATTTTCAAGTATTTGCAAAGTACCTGGAATCATACCCGATTCATAGCAGCAGACTTTCAATAAACATTTGCTTGAATGAATAAAAAATTTAAGAATTCAGTACAATATATTTTTGAACAAGCAAAATAAAGTTATATACAAAAAGGCAAATGCTGCGTGATCATATTTGCATATGAAATCTGAAAAAAAAAGAGCTCATAAAAGCAGAGATCATAAAGGTGGTGATTGAGGGATAGGGTGGGTGGAGGGAATGGGAAGGTGTTCATTAAAGTGGGTAAGTCATTAGTTATCTTGGGTGAGTATGTTCTGCAGATCTGTAGTTAATAACAGCACAACGTAATTGAAATTTGCTCAGTGAACAGATTCTGAGTGTCCTTACCACACTGGCACACCAGTGATAGCATGTGGGTAGATGGGCATTATGTCCACAGG
This sequence comes from Zapus hudsonius, assembly GCA_004024765.1. Classification (NCBI taxonomy): domain Eukaryota; kingdom Metazoa; phylum Chordata; class Mammalia; order Rodentia; family Dipodidae; genus Zapus; species Zapus hudsonius. The sequence goes on along the minus strand of PVHP010038165.1, from coordinate 14,846 downwards.
TCCGTTGTGATGATAATTCCACAATGTGTTCATACAACCAGACATCATGTCATATACCTTAAATGTATATAATTTCTATTTATTAATAATAACACAATAAAGCTGAAAACATTAAGACGTCATATTGAGGGGCTGAAGAGGTGGCTCAGAGGTTAAAGAACTAGCCTTCAGAGCCTAACAACCTTGGTTTGATTTTCTAGTACCTACATAAAGCCAGGTGCACAAAGTGATGCATGCATCTGGAGTTCATTTGCAGTGGCTGGAGGCCCTGGTGTGTCCATTCTCCCTGTCTCTCCTCTCTCTCTCTCTCTCTCTCTCTCTCTCTCTCTCTCTCTCTGCTTACAAACTAATAATTTACTAAACTAATATATTTTAAAAAGTTATACTGAAATACTCAATGATGGGAACCATTTCATTCCAGTATAATATAAGAATATTAGTTAAAAGCAAATTGATAAGAATACAATAAATTTGAATCTGAGACATCAATCAGTAAGTATTGTAATTATCAAAGTAATCGCTTGTGACTGATGTTGTAACACGCAGGTATTTTTTTTTTTTTTGGAAAATGCAGTTTCAAAAGCATCTACCACATACTGGTTATGAATTATTCAATAAATGTGTGTGTGTGTGTTGGGGGAGATATTGTTTATAACACATATTCTGCCAACTTCTGTTTTTCACTAAACGTTTAAAAAAATGGAGGCAGCGTCCCAATGTAATCAGTAATCGAAGCAGATGGCATTTCTGTGACCCTTCATTTTAGCTTCTAGGCGTCTGCAATCCATTATATGCTAGATATGCAGACAGACAATATGCATTAAAATTAGCCCCATCTTTTTTAGCTGTCAAAAAAGTAGACTTGGCCATAAAATTTGAGAGTAAAGAATCTGGGCGATCATCTAGTTCAATTCCTGTATTTTACAGGTGAGAAAATCCTTGGCCATAGAGGCAGTAAATTGACCAGCTCAAGGTCACAAAGGAAGAAAATAGGACTAGATCTCAGCCCCTTGACTTAGTTCCAGAGCCTCTCTCACCACCAGGTTCAAGGCTTTCTGTTCTATTAGGGTAAATTTGAATATTTATACATTATTTGAATTATTAAACATTCCAAGCATCCTGAAAATTAACAAGTATTATATAATTCTGAAGTAGTTTTCCACCTGGTTTTGTTAAAATTTAGGACACTCCAACCATGACTTTAAAAAAAAAAGTCATGATGAATAAACTAAACTAATAATGAATCGGCATCATAAAACCCTAGCTTCCATATAGTAAGCACCTGAGGAAGCACCACCTGGTATGAGGGGTCATGAATAGAATGGCAGGAAGCCCAACTTCAAGAATAATTGCTCAGGTCTGCATCTCCCTGTCCCAGTTATTGGTTCCTTCCTACACTGAACTGTTGATCAAAGAGACCCACGAGGTCCTCAAAACATGACAGACTTCAGTCAAAGCTCTTGAATACCTGCACCAAGCCTAACCTATTGCTGAAGAAATCACAGTGTCATCAAACAACACCAAGAGATCCTGCTAGATCTAGAATGGTAACCAGCTTCCAGATGGTAGCATGTATAGTACTGGAAGATATTGCATGAGCTGCCAGGGGAAATTGGTCAATGATATTTGGAGAAAGTAGAGACCACTGATATACAATATAGACAGTTGTCACAAGAATGCTGAACACACTGCTATATGGAAGACACCAGCAAGTCAATAAGTGCTCATCTGTGCAATAGTGGCACTAAACCAAGGAGGGAATCAATGGCTTACTGATTGGCTAAGAGATCCACTTAGTGACAAAGAACCCTTATCTGGAACTGGGATCCATGGCAAAATCCTTTGGGGACCAAGAACCTGGGTTCCTAGGAGCAATTTCCACTACTAGAGAGCTACAGAGAGGCTACACCAATTTGAGTCTAGCCAAAATAGCAATGTTTGTATAATTTAACCTATACTGATCTCGCTCTCTGATGGAGAGTCTGTTTGTGGTTTTCAAAAGGCAGTGAGAGAGCTGGGGACAACCCAATTCTACCAATAAGACATTGTATGATGGCTGACATCCTGGCAGGAGACAAACCACCCCTGCCCTTCTCACAGGGCCCAAATGAAACCTATGAGAAAGTGATGAGAAAAACAGGAGGCCAATCACCACAGCAAGTCTGATAACCCATGAAAAGTCAATGGAGACACACACCAATGATACTCAACAGAACCCAGGGCAAAGATCCAGAGATAATTAAGATCTCAACAATAAAGCAGACTTAAAACTCACCCACTATGACTCATGGAACTGAGTGGAAGAGGGGGCAGAAAGAATGTTAAGAGCCATGGTAGGGGAGAATATCCAGAGACATTGACCCCCTCAAAAACAACACACAAGGGGGTGGGGAGAAGAAAAACTGGCTACCTCTGGTGCAGTTCATACCCCCTAATCTATGGACAGATCCAGTATGGGCACCAAGGAAGGACCCCAGTGGGTAGGGGACAGAGAGGAGGGAAACAGGGACATCTTCACAAGATTTGCTGATACAATGCATATACTTATTCATAATAAAGATATTAATTTAAAAAGTCGATATATTTCAATGTTCTTTAATAGATTTGTATCCACTACACACAATTTATAGTGGAATAACAACAATTAGACAAATGGATTCATTTGTAATATTTTAAAACTCAATTATATGAAGTACTCCCAATTCTCTGAAAATAGTAGCAAAAATAGGATTAAAAACACCTAGGGATCATTGCTTGACTTCCTAAATGCTACATGCTTATTTGCCTATATTGCATAAAAGCTACATTTTGTCATTTTGTTTGAATCTACTGATTTTCTCCTAGAGAAATCTGTATCTGCTTTATCACCATTCTTTGTGAATGAGATGGTACTATGTCATAAAATCTTATTTTCTTCTGGTGGGCCTCAAACCTCTAATAGTCAAAATAGTTTCTCTATATGGAAACTAATATGCTTTTTGTTTGGGGTGCGCAGCACTTTTCCTGTTAGGTACCACAGTTTCAAAAGCAGAGTTGCTTTGGAATTTGGCTATTATTGGTCCCCTCATTCAAGCATCATGTGTAAGCCAACCCACAAATACTGTGGGAGCTGCGATGGTTAAGTTTTGTTGTCAACTTGACCTGTTCAGTAATCCACAGTAATCTTGGGTGGTGTTGTGGTCAGCTTTCTAGTTGCTGCACAGAAAGAATCCAAGCAAAAGTGGTTTGTGGAGGAATGGATTTATTTGGCTTATGGACTCAAGGGGAGACTCCATTCTGGCAGGGAAGATGATGGCTTGAGCAGAGTGGTGGACATCACCTCTGCCACAGCACTGCAAACAGCAGCAGGAAGGTGTGCCAAACACTGGCAAGGGGAAGCTGGCTTATAACTCCATAAGCCCATCCCCAACAACACAGCTCCAGCGAGGTTCTAATTCCCAAACTGCCATCAGCTGAGGATCAATCACTGAGAACGCATTCATTTGTTTGTGGGGGACACCTAGATCAAACCATGACAGGTGTGTCTCTGAGGTTGCTTACAGGAAGGATTAACTCCTCCAGAGTGAGCCTTTCCTCCAGAGTGGGAAGCCCTCTTAGTAGGGGGCAGGATATAAAGAACCTGGAGGGGAAGGAAATCTTGCTTCCTTCCCCTGCTCCCCACCCCCCTGCCTGTTTGCTGGTGTGCATGTGTGGTGTTGGTGATGGTTTCTCTGTCTGTTTGGACCTGAGAAAGAAGACCAGCCTCCTTCGCTGTTATGGACTATCCCCTGGATCTGTAACTTCAATAAATCCCTTCCTCCCATAACTGTGCCTGATTTGGAGGTTCATCCCAGCAGTGTGTGGCTGACTAGGACAGTAGTTCTGAAGGCCAAGAAGAGAAGACTTGGGTCTCTGAGTGGATAAGTTTAGGACATGAACAGTCTGAATGAAAAATATTATGAAAACCCTTCAACTTGTTTTTGGATCTATTTAACTCACTTATGTCTGAATATTAGTTGCACCTAGTATTCTGAAAATTCCCATTAGAAGAAATGAGGAAGGCATGCCATGAATGAAGGTCTAACTGAGGAATAGATGGGAATCAGGTCCAGGTTTTTCAGCCAGAAATCAACCCTCTTTGGAACTAAATTCTAGTGATTGGATCTCAAAGTGCATTCCTTCTGAGACAGATAGACTGCAAAGCTGAAGTGAACAAGTGTAATGTAGAGTAGAATAGAGATCCTACCTCCCTCATTAGTTTTCCCAAAGAGTTAACTAAAGATGGCTAGTTGGTCATCCTTACCTATCATGTCCACCAATTTATAGTCCCCCCACTTCAAACTTCTCTTCTTTCTCCTGGCAGCTAGGGATCTTCTGTGTTTCAGGGTATTTACTCATGGCACTTATTTCCTGGCTTGGAATTCTCTCCCCTTCTTTTAACAGAAAAACTCTTTCAATAATAAAGTTTTAATAACTATATTTTAGGAAAGTAGGTAGGGGCCAGGGTATAGCTCAGAGATAGAACACTTGTCTAGCATGCACAAAATCTCCATTACTAGGGGAAATGGTAGAAATCTGTAGAGGTCAACAAAAAGTATCTAATTCAATGATTATAATTTGGCCAGAATATCAAAAGTCTAAATTTGACAAAGTGTCTAATATGTACATATTATGTACTGAAAATGCTAGTGAATGAATGAAATCAGCAATGTGTATGTTTAAGAGTGTTGAAAATTTTTGTTGGACAGAGAGAGCTTCCATAGCTTTGATCTGTACATGAGCTCTTGTGTGTAGCTCCACCTAGAAGCTCCTGGGTTTCTGTCTAGATGCCTTTCACTGAGGGAGTCACCTGAGAATAACAGACCACAGTGTTCCTGGGTGAGTGGTGTGCCTGGGATGAAACTTCCAGACGTGCACCTGACATTCATTTCTTCATCCAGTTGTGCTCATTTACACTTGGTTTTTGCTTACAGTCTTTGTTTATTGACTTAGCATTCCAGGTCCTATTGGAATTTGCAATGAACCTGGACTCCTGCCATACTTAATTGGTGCTTGGAGATGGTTGTTTGAGCTTTGATGTTCAGCAGGAATATAGGTTCTAGCCTTCTGCACAGACAATCACTAAGGGTTTGTTTCCACATCATTGCTATGGGGATTGTGTTGTCCCTTCCCTCTCCAAAGTGGTGTGTCCCTAGCTTGAACCATGGTTTCATGGCTGAGGGCATGAGCCCTAGGAGTCATGTGGACCTGAACCGATTCCAGATCCTTTCAGTCAGGATTTGGTATAGTTTTTTCTTGCAAACCGAAGCGAACAGGAAATCCCCACACTGTGAAGATTCAATAGTAATATAGGAAATAAACAATATGGTGCAATCAGAGGTGGTTAGTAATTCTTTGCCTGGCAAAGATGAGAACATTGGCCCAAAGTCATCTCAACACTGGCTATTAGAAGGGATTTAGGCCTACTTGGATACTGGTTATTGACCAAGGGCCAAACCACTGTATGCATTTCCCCTCATGTGTATCTACCCTCCTCTAGACAAATTATAACAGGCTAGAGTAGGAAGGGGTGTAGAAGACTCTCTATTGTTTTTGTTTTAGCCTTGCTAAGACAAAATAGATTGATTATTTTAGGATACAGTAATTAAGTAGGCAGATTATAAACTGTCAATAATATCAGCAAAGCAATTCATTAAGCCACAGTAGATTCTCTTTGTTCATAAATTGATGTCAAACAAAAGTTTACTGTAAGCCAAAATCAAGCATGATTTATATAAAGATAAAGAAAATTGATTTCACTCTTGAAGGGTTTTGGATATTACTTAGAATGTCATGGAATAAATATTCTTGGAAATGAATTAAGCTATTTCTCTAGAAACTGGAAGCCTTAAAATGATGCTCAAATTCTGGGAAACTGCATTTGTGTTCAACATATTTCAATGTTTCATTATAACAATGTGGTAAAAAGGCCATAGATTTGGGAGTCATACAGACAGATTTTGAATCCTAGTCTGTTTACTTAATATCATTGAGACCTTTGCTTACTCTGAGATGAAATAGCTTTAATTTTTTCTATTTCTCAACATGATGGTATAGATTAAATAGAAAAATGCAGGTCAAGTGCCTTGCATCCTGCCAGACCACTTTATGTCCCTATTTTTGATTTCTAAACCTATATGCTTAGCTTAAATGAAATTAATGGGAACTCCCATCTTATCTGAGCACTGTTCTATATTTCTTTCCCTCATTTAAGAAATATCAATGTGATCTAATTCTAGAACAGGATTTGATGACTGATATATATATATATATATATATATATATATATATATATATATACATACATACATACATTCTTTTGGTCAGGGCAACTCAAGTTTTGAGAAGAAGAAAGACAGAGAAAGTGATGTGATTGAATTTATTTCCTTGATCAATGGAAAAATCATGTTACTAAGCATGTGTTATCTATGAAGTTGTGATCATTCATTATGCAGTGGCTTATTAAGTCCTTAGTAGTAAAGGCTCACTATGCCATACTGAACAGAGCAGCTCAAGTCCCTGGCCTTGTGCAGGGAGTGCTACTGAAGGCATACAGAAAACAAGAGGGAAAGACACCCACTGCTACAGAGTGTTATCATGACATTAAGACAAGCAAGGGCAGGGGTGCAGGATTCTTTTTTCCACGGATGGCCAGAGGAGGACTCTGAGAAGTTGACTTTTGAACAGAGAGGTCCGAAGCAGATACAGGATGGTTTGGAGATTTTAAGGCTACAAGTATTCTATGCAGATCAATAAAAGGTTGCAATAGCTTTTGAGGAAGTAGAGAACACCACACTGTTAAAAGAACACCGAGGTTGTTAGAGCAAGTGGGGCAAAAGCAAGCCGAGGCAGAACAAGCATGAGTTCACATGATTTTCCTATGGAGATCTGAGAGAGAACTGTGTGTTTAAGTAACAATGATACTGCATTGTGCTTGCAAGACTTGTCAAGAAGGGAGATCTCATATGGAGTGTTTATTTGCACAACAATAATGACAATACTGAGATCCATAAGTGAGGCGTGACTAGACTGCTCCCAGTGAGCAGGTGTGTAAGGTTACAGCATATTTTGGATTTCCAGAGTGATTAGGGGATAGGCTGTTGTCAGAATTAGTGACAGAATTAGCCAGGGGTACAAGATATATTTCAGTAGATGGGATAGCCCTGTACAGAGAAGAGTGGTCTCTTGTCTCATGTAACTTTCAAATATATTGTGGGAACTTGTGAAGTATAGAGATGCTGCTTATTATCACAGCCATGCTATGGGCACTGGAATCCTTGTATCAACCATTGACAGGGATCTGCTGGGCATAGTGGCCCCAGATAAATGAAAAACTGTATAGCTTTACATGACATCCCTGTGTGTAAGCAAAACTCATCGTTTTCTGAGTCTATTGCCTAATTCCATTTTATACATAGGCATACAGAGTTTTTGTTGATACAACATTTTAAATTTCTTGGGAATGTAATTGTTTAGTAGGTGAAAGAAGATGGTTTTATCAGGAGTTTCATCAAGAGGTCTTCACCTTTGTGTCATCCAGGGCCTGATCAAGAAAGAGAAACAGTGTAGGCATTTTAAACAGGAAAAGTCTAATATTCAGCATTATTAACCACAATAAGGAATCAGCTGGAAACCTGTAGAACAGTTATGACAGGAGTATATCAGCATAGATAGACTCAGCACTGCTTGGTGAAGGGTTCTTTGGGTATAATGTTGGTCCCATTCATCAATTTATTTTAAAATAAATCCAGTCTTTCCACACAAGACATCACGAAGGGTGCATATAGTCCTGGTGATGGAAATTTTCCGGATGACCACTCCTGTCCACCTTGCTCTTTCTTCCTCCAGTTCCTGTTCCTCACCTCTTGAGGTTATCCACTTGCCTAGACAACCTGTTCAAATGAGTTGCTTTAGTCTTGACCTGAGCCATTTTCTGGGGCTGTGAGCTCACGCTGCTCCTATGACTCAAGGAGTCACCTCTGAAGGTAGGAGGGGCTTCTCTCTGGGTGACCCAGCCTTGCCAAGACCAGCTCCTGGGATTTCCCTCTGGGACAGAGAGCAGTTTGTAACAATCTCCAGACTCAAGTGATCTCTTCAGAGGTGTCAGAACTGATCAGTGTTCACTAACGTGATGAAATTTAATTTCTCAATTTTTTTAAAGGTTAGCATGCCATACAGTGAACAGTTCAGCCATGTGTTAAAGCTTATACCCTGAGCTGTTAGCTTTCAGATGCATCTGCTCCTTATTTGAAAAACAGCTCCGAAGTTTGTCAAGTGAGACTGACACCTTCTTTGTGGTCTAGTGCTCATGTTTGTAAATCATATTGGGGCAGACAGGGTTCTTCTAAGAAATTACCCCGTTTTTTTTTTCAGTGACTTCCCAGTGTCTTCCTGTAGGCAGGTGGACAGTGTTGATTGCAAGCACATGGACCCCCAGACACAGCTGTGCACCCTTCATTTATTATGGAGGTCTGCGCAAGGAGGGAAGAAGAGCCAGTTTTCATGCTGCTACTGACAAATTAGATACAATTACAATTAGGAGCCATGAGGGGTCTGAACCAGGAGCATCCCTCTTCTGATATTGAACTTGAAGGTGATTTCCAGACCCATGATAGAAGGACAACATGTGGAAAATTTGGCCAGATGGTAAAAAGGTGTGGAGTTTTCTAGAATAACTTCCTTAATTGGGAGATTGCCTGGAAACATTAAAAAAAAAAAACCCAGCAAGATGCTTGGAAGAGCTAGTCTACTTTTCCCCAATTGTGATTTTCTGTGATGTTTTCCAACTGTGCATTCACGATAAAAATAAAAAGAAAGAATACATTTTTCTCTATTTCAGCCAATTATTGAGAATTATTGAGACAGAAAATTGAGTCAAGTTCTTTACAAATATTTTAGTTATTATTTTTTTCAAGGGGAGAGAGAGAGAGAGAGAGAGAGAGAGAGGGAGAGAGAGAGAGAGAGAGAGAAGGAATCAGCATGCCATGACTTCTTGCTTCTTGACACTGCAAATGAACTGTAGATGTATGTGCTATGCATGTATCTGGCTTTACTCAGTACTGAAGAGTCAAATACGGGCTGTCTGAAAATCTAGAAATTAAGAAGTAATTTGCCAGGTATGCTCAGATCCTAGAGAAACAAAATAAAATAATGAAATCTGTCAACCTCTCTCCTCATACAACACTGACTCCTATTTGACCCTTATATTTACCTGAACTGTTTCTCACCAAAATTTTGTGTGCATTGATACAAGAGTTATTTATCTATTAATAAGTAGAAATGTCTAATGTACAATTCATGTGTTAATACCACCCTTTCCCTCCTCCCTGTCCCCATTCCACTGGGGGCCCTTCTCAGTGGGATTTCTGGAATGCTCCATGGGATGGAGGGCTGTGAGTTGTGCGAGCAGCAGACAGTGGGTAGATGACAATGTCTCTGGATATTCTCCCCCAACCATGGCTCTTGCATTATTTCTGCCCCCTTTTCCACAAAGTTCCCTGAACCACGGTGGGTGAATTTTAAGTCTGGTTTAGTGTTGCGCTCTTAGCAGTCTCTGGATTTATGCTTTGGTATGTTTTGAGTAAGATATTTTAAAAAATAGTGTAAAAGTAGTTTTAAGGCCTGTGCAATGTTAACCCCTAAAACACAAGGAAGAGACTTGACAGGAGGCTGGAGAGAGGCTCAGTGGGTAAAGTACTCGCCTTCTAAACATCGTCAGCACCTACTTATTGAAAAAGGAGCCTGGGGCAACATGTGCTTGTAATTCCAGTGCTGAGAGGCAAGAAGCAGGAGGATCCCTAGTGTCCACAGACCTACACACACACACACACACACACACACACACAGACAGACAGACACACAAAGACACACACACACATACACACACATACACACACATGCACACACACATACACACCTTCACACACATACACAGACACACACACACATACACAGGTTGGGGAGGTCGTGGACCCCAGGCCCCCGCAGGTAGCCCAAGTCTCACTGGCCAGCAGGAGAAAGGGCTTGATCAGGGAGATGTGAGGCGTATGGTTGGACAGAGACAAGCAACCGGGAGAAATGTCAGGCAAATCTCATTTTACTTCAGCACCCAAAACCCTTTTATAACCCGAGGCTGCATTGTTCAGCTTATTTCTCTCAAGCAATAAGATTCAAACCTTTTGGTGGGAGCCAATCAGCAGAGTATAGCAGAGCAAAGTATCAATAAACAGGATCAAGGTTTATCAACTACTACTTTTGCCTCCTGGGATTAAAGGCACGTTGGGATTAAAGGCGTGTGCCACCACACCTCGCTTTATTCCATATTCTAAAACTTAGCTTAAGGTTACTCAGTTAGGCTGTGGCCCAACATACACACATACATACACATGCACACACACATACACACACATACACATACATACATACACACACATACAAACACACACACACACACACGAGAAATAACATAGAGCTTCAGCAGGGACAATAACTAAGGATGCTTCCTGTCACTGGCATTATGGTGATGCATTTTATTTTAATTTAAAACAAAAATTAGAAAATTCATTAATTTTAGGTTATAGCTTCTATCTTTACTATGTGGAGTGTAACAGAACAAGATGAAATTCTTTATCATTTATTAAATGTTGGAATAAATTAAACTCATTATTTGAGTGTTTGTGACTACAGTGACATCATCCCCTTCATACATGCAAATTAATCATTACAATAAATTTCTGTTCCATAATAGCTTTAGGTCTAATGGAAAACATGCTCGCCAGACAACCCACAGCAGGTTACAACTGCTAAATGGTGACTTGATCTCACGCTGTTGTACCTGACTTTCTGTATGTGCTCTTTCATACATGCCGAATAGTAATGTCCTGTCTACTTCTGTCAGCCAGAGCATTTATACCATCAAGACTTCTGTGAAGTTCCAGATCTACAACACATCCTCCCAAGCAACCTTCACTGTGGCAAGCATTCTTGAAATCACTAAGGGACTTTGCATAGTATTCAATTACAGAATTGTTCGCATCCTCCAACTCTCTTTTCGTGTTGATGGGCCACCACCATCCTGGAAACTGGAGCTTGGTTTTATTCCTTTCTCTTCACAATGCTAGCAAGGTGCCTGGCTTTCCCTGTCACTTGAGAAAATGCTTGTGAGTTGAACTCGTGCACACCCTGCTTGTCCCAGGGCTGCTGTTAGTTGCTCTAAAAACAAGAGAAAGCCTTAAAGAAGTAATAGTCATACTTTGAGAATCTATTTGATGCTTCAGGATTCTTTCTGCTCATACAGCTGTATGGATGGGTCATAACAAATCTCAGCATCTCTAAGTTTCAGATATATGGGTTCAGTGCATTTAGGTAGCTTTTTCTTTCAGGCTAAGTAGCTTCCAGTTCCTATAGGCATGATTTATAGACCCTATTCTCCAGCTCTAATCATTTTCATTGCGTTTCTCTGGAACGTCTCCAAGTTGTCTATGCATTTATGCCCCAGCCTCCGAAAGTCATGGTATTGTAATATTGAATGAAATGATTATCTTCAGGTTCCCATATTCAAAATTCTTATTTGTACACGAATGTCTTTTCTCCTAATCAGTCTACAAATATTAACTAGGCTCCAGCACTCTGTGAGACAGGCTTTTCGTTAGTGGAATTACATGAAAATCACAGTCATAAACATCTGAACTTTATTGTATCGGAGTGGAGTGGCTTTCTATGTCAAACAATGCTACCTTTTATCAGGTTTGGTTACATTAAATTAGTTTAATAGCTCATCTGCTCCATGAATATAACAAGATTAATTCTCATTCCACTTTATGGTATAATGTGCTAAGATGCAGAAAATGATCTAGTGATTTTTTTTTTGCATTATATGCTTTCAAATTTTATTCTAATGTGTTAAATGCGTTCTAGTTCAGCTAGTATTGTTTTATTATGTATTGTATTGTTACTGGAGAGATTTTAGTTAACACTAAAATATTAATAGCATGCAACTACTTAAGCATGATAAAATTATTATCCTGATTATGTGCTGTTTTTCTTTAAATGCATTTCCATATGTCTCATCTGATTTGATTAGCATAAAAAATTTCATTAGTTAAAAAAATAAGGTAAGGAAAAGCATTATCTACACATTCATTTGATTACTCCAGGGCACAAGCAGAGTTCAAGATCAACCAAATCCATGCAAGTTAACAGGAAGCTAATTGCTTTAATTTGTGGTTCAGTTCTTATTTTCTAGTAGATTTATCCAAAATTTAAGAAAAAATATTGAACCATTACCATTATATAAAACTCCTATAGATTAAAACTTTTATAATAGCCAGAATTATGTTAGAGAACGTTATAAGATATTATAAATGTTATTTTAATCCAAAATATTTTTAACACATACACTACGTAACATGACATAATTACACTATTAAGATAATTAAAGGTTTGACAACAATAGTTATTCATGGGGTATTATAAAGATTGCAGTCTAAGAGAATAGCACAAAATGAAAAATGTATATTAGTCAGGCTTATTATAAGAAATTGGCTCACACAGTTAAGGACTTTCAGAAGTTCCCAGAGTTGTAGGCAGCAAGGAGAGCTGAAGGGTCCTTGCAGTGTGAGCCTGGAGGCCTGAGGTCTAGGAAAGCAGATGTTTCCCTCTCAGTAAAGTTGTTATTCTGGGAGTTTTTGGAAACTTTGGGGCAGGATCATGGCTGTCAGAGGTGGGTCACTGGGGATGGGCCTTGGAGGTTTATAGTCACCTATTTCAGGTCAGTTAATGACGAATCATCCCGGCTACCATACTACTCTCACCACGATTGTTACCCTGGGCTGTGAGTTCAAACAAACTGCTGCTCACATAAGGTTCTTCCATTATATATTTTCATTACCTTGATGAGGAAAGTAAGTAGAACAGTGGAAAAGACAGGTCTCTGCTTAAGGGTCCAAGTATAAAGATTTCCCTCTCAACCTTTCTTTTTTTCACTTTTAATCTTTTATTTTGTAAATATTTTTATTTATTTGAGAGGAGAGAGAATGAATATGAAAATGAGAATGGGTTCAACCAGGACCTCTTGCCTCTGCAAATGGACTCCAACCACATGCACCACTTTGTTCATCTGGCTTTAAGTGGGTATTGGGGAATTAAACCCAGGCCAGCAGGCTTTGCAAACAAGTGTCTTTAACCACTGCCTCTCAACCTTTCTGTTCTGGTTTCCACACACAGGGCGTGGTAGGGCACATTCTTTGCTATTTTCTGCTTTAGGAAGTCTACTGATTCAAAAGTTTTTCTCTTCCAGAGCACAGCCTCATATACACACCCAGAGTAATATCTTGTCAAATATCTGGGACATGGCCATGCTTACGTGTGAAGTTAGTTATCACAAGAAGCCTGGCAAACCTTTCTCATACTAACAAGCTGCCTACAGACCTCCGTGGCTGTGGTATAAACTCAGAGGTAGTGTTAAAATTATAATTATTTTTAGATCCTCTGAGAAAATACATTATGGAACAATCACACTTTAAAAAATACTTATTTACTTATTGTTAATAATTAGAAACACCCTATGAACAAGTCTGTGTTGGTACCTCCATTTCCCTCCTCCCTGTCGACTGAGAGCCCTCCTCCTTAGGATTTCTGGAATGGTCCATGGGACGGAAGGCTATTACAAGCAATAGTGAGGTTTTATTTTAAATTTTTTGTTGTTGTTGTTTAGGTGGGCAATGTGTCTGGATAGTCTCCCCACCATGGCTCTTACAATCTTTCTGCCCCTCTTGTACATAATTCCCTGAGTCATGGTGGGTGGGTTTTAAGTCTGCTTTACTGTTGAGGCCTTAAGAGTCTCTGGATTTCTGCTTTGGACTATTTTGGGTATCCTCAGTGTCTGTCTCCATTACCCTTTCATAGGTTATCTGACTTGCTGTGGAGGTAGGTCTCTTGCTCATTTTGCCACTTCCTCAAAGGTTTTGTTTTGGCCCTAGATAATGGGTTAGGAGTGATTCATCTCTTGCCTCGTTGTCAACCGTCATCTCAGGTCCTGTTGGTGGAATTGGGTTGTCCACTGTTCTCACTGACTTCTGAAAAATACAAACAGAATCTCCAAGGGAGAGTGAGATCAGTATAGGTTAAGTAAGACAAACATAGTTAATTTGGCTAAATTTGAATATAGTCTCTCTGTGGGCCATGGTTAGTGGGTCCGGGTTCTTGGTCACCATAAGAATTTGCCTTGGATCCCAGTTCCAGCTAAGGGTTCCTTGCCACTGAGCGGATCTCTTAGCCAGTCAGTAAGCCATCAATTATCACTTAGGTTTAGCACCACTATTGCACAGATGAGCACTTCTTGGCTTGCACGTCTCCGCAATAGTAGTGTCCTCTGCATTCTTGTAACACAGCAACATCGGTCAGTGTTGTATATCAATGTCCTCTGATTTCTCCAAGTATTGTTGGCCAATTCTCCCTGACAGCTCAAGTAAGACCTTCCAGCACTACACAGGCTACCATCTGGGAGCTGTCTTCCTTCCCTGAGAAGGAAGACAGCTCCCAGTCTTCTGTCCCAGGAAGACAGATCCAGTGGGGTCTCTCTATGTTGTGTGACAGCAGCCTGTGGTATCTTCAGCAATAGGGTCTTTCTTATCTTTTGCCTGGTGTTGCAGTCAGCTTTCTAGTTGCTGCGCAGAAAGAACCCAAACAAAAGCGGCTTGTAGAGGAATGGGTTTATTTGGCTTACGGACTCGAGGGGAGACTCCATCCTGGCAGGGAAAACGATGGCATGAGCAGAGGGCTGGACATCACCTCTGCCACAGCACTGCAAACAGCGGCAGGAAGGTGTG
>PVHP010038164.1:0-17000 GCA_004024765.1 Zapus hudsonius | reverse complement strand
GGGAGGGAGGGAGGGCCCGAGCTCAGGTCCGGCCGGTGTCCAAAGTTTGGATCCCAGCTGAAGAAATCAAACCTTTCCAAAGAGAGTCCTGGCGACGCTGTTACTCGTCCACCATCTTGCTCCGACCCCCCCGTTTTTTTTTTATTTTTTAAATGCTTAATTTATTATTTATTTTTTTATTGTCCATAATGAGTTACATTATTTAGTGGGCAAACAATGAGTTGTTATCCCCAATTCCCCCATACCCCCCTTCCCCATCCCCAATCAGCTGGATATCCTCCTCCGAGGGCCGTCTGGATCAGTCCTTGTGACAGGGAACCATGGAAAGCCTAGTATTCAGCCAGGTTCTCCTGGCCCTCGTATGTTGTTACTGAGGGGTGCCATGTCTCTGGATAGTCTCCCCCACCACGGCTCTCACAATCTTTCCGCCCCCTCTTCCGCTCAGTTCCCTGAGTCGTGGTGGATGAGTATTAAGGCTGCTTTAATGTTGTGACCTTAGGGGTCTTTGGGTCAAAAATCGTTGGTTTCTGTCTCACTGGCTTATCCTGTATTGATTGAATGGCTGTGGCTGTGGGTCCCTTGTTCATCCCGTCATTCTCTGCGGGGTTCCATTTGGATCCTCCACGATATGACTGTGGTGGCTCATCTCTTGCCAGGATCTCAGCTATCGGCCTGAGGTCAGTTGGTAGGGTTGGATGGGCCACAGCTCTCTTACTGCATTCTGAAAGATATAAACACAATCTCCATTGGAGAGTGAGATCAGTACAGGTTAACAAATAGACACAATTCTGGATTACCTAGCTTCTACTTTTAGTAGCCTCTCCATCAATCGCTCCCACAGTGCATCTTTTCTTGGGAGCCCAAGAGTAAGGGATCTGGTGCATATCGCCCTGGATCGCCAATTCCAGTCAAGGGCTCCCCCTCACTAAGTGGAATATTTGGCAGAATTTAAAAGCTGTTGATTGTCTCCCCCTGGCCTAGACTCCTCCACTGCACACGTGCTCCTTTCTTGGTTTGCTGTTCTGTCCCAGTAGGAAGTGTGGTCAGCCTACTCATGGCCACAGACTGTGTTTCATGCCAGTGGTCTCTGTTTGCACCAGCTGTCGTTGACCAGCTTCCCCTGGCAGCTTGTGCAGTGCCTTCCAGCACTGCACTAACTGCCATCTGGGCGCTGGTTACCATTCCAGACCTCAAAGGGTCTCTCGATGCTGATCAATGGCATTCTGTGGTTTCTTCAGCAACAGGGTTTTACCTCAGGCCTAGGGAGGTCACTCAAGAGTGTTGATAGAATTCTGTCTTGTTTTTGGAACCTCTCTGGTCACTTTGGTCAACAGCTCAGTGAGGGAAGGAACCGGTGCCTGGGACCAGGGGTTTTCAGACTGATCAATTATTCACAGCCTTAGACTCTCTCCCCTAACACTCTTGCCAGTCGATGCCCACTACTTGCTTAATAGGTTACAGTACGCTCGTGAGGATTTTTTGTTTTTGAACCTAATTTGGTTTAGCTTCATGCTTAAGCCATTCCCCTCCCCCCATCCCTTACCCCTCATTCATAATCTCTCACTTCGAGTAAATTTTGCTTTATCAACTGTGGTGCTCCTGAATTTGGTGCACACATCTTTATGATAGTAAAATCCTCTTGTTGGATTGTTCCCTTGATGAGTACAAAGTGACCTTCATTGTCCTTTTTAATTAATGTTGGTTTAATGTCTATTTTGTCAGATATTAATGTCACGACACCTGCTTGCTTTTTATTTCCAATCATTTTCCATCCTTTCTCCCTAAAATAATTTCTATCTTTAGAGGTGATGTGCATTTCTTTTTTTTTTTTTTTTAAATATTTTATTTATTCATTTTAAAGCAGAGAGATACAGAGAGAGAGAACACCAGGGCCACCACCTTGTGGGCCTGGCATATGTGGGTCCTGGGGAATTGAACCCGGGGCCTTAGGCACTGGAGGCAAGTGCCTTAACCGCTGAGCCATCTCTCCAGGCCTGATGTGCATTTCTTGAAGGCAGCAGATGGAAGGGTCCATTTTTCTGATCCACCCTGCTAATCTGTGCCTTTTTATAGGAAAGTTAAGCCCATTTATATTCAGAGTTATAACTGTGAGGTTTGCTTTAAGCCCTGCCATGTTGGAGGGTTTATGGGGATTGATGCCTCATGTGTTATTATTAGCACAATAATTTTGATTACGCTGCTCATTCTCTATTAGACTTCTGAGGTAGGTTGCTTGTCACTTCTGTGTGGATTATCACCCATAGCATTCTCTGTAAATTTGGCTTTGTGTTCATATAATTGTGGAGCTGACTTTCATCATGGAACACTTTAATTTCTCCATCTATTATGAAGAATAGTTTTGCCAGGTAAAGTAGTCTAGGTTGGAATCTATAATTCTTTAGGCCTGTAAGAGCATTGTTCCAAACCCTTCTGGCCTTCATGATTTCTAGTGAGAAGTCTGATGGGTTTGTCTTTATAATTGATGAGTTGTTTCTCTCTTGCTGCCTTGAGCCCTCTCTCTTTGCTTTCTATGTTTAGCAATTTAACGAAGATATGTCTTGGAGAGTTCCTTGCTTGGTCTTGTCTGTTTGGAGTTCTGTGGGCTTCTCATATCTGGACCATCCTATCTCTTGTAAGATAAGGGAAATTTTCTTGTATAATTTTGTTGAAAATGTTTTCTATGCTTTTGGCCTGAGTTTCTTCTCCCTCTGGGATCCCCAAGATCCTGAGAATTGGTCTCTTTTGGGTATCCCACAGATATTTTGTTCACATGATTTTTGAATTTATTGAAGCCTATGGAATAACTATTAATTTCTTCTCTCTTGTCTTCAAGGTCTGAGAATCTATCCTCCAGGTTATCAACTCAAGGATTCAATGGAGGCTTTTAAAAACCTCTGTTTGATTTTTGGTTTCTGTTATAATTTATTCATAGTTTCATTCATAGTCTCTGGTGAGTTCCAATTTCCAATCTACTCTTGTTTTTGCTAATGTCTCCTGGACTTCATTCTTGAGTTTAGTTAAGTCCTCATCAAACTTAATCAGATGACTGTCTAGGTCCTCCCATAGTTGGTTCACCTTCAATTTGCTTACTGAGTTTTTGATGTCAGTGAAATTTTTCTCCATTGGTTCAGTATGATGTCTGTGCTTGTATTGTTATGTTTCATCTCATTTACATCTTTTTGACATTTTCCAATTCATCCATATCCTCATCATGATCCCATTGTAGTTATGACAAGGAGTCAGATTGTTGTCATTTTGGGATTGTGGTTTTGTTATCTCCCCTGCGTTCTCACTGGCCTCTTCCCTTGTGGGAATAGGAGTCCTAGGGTGGCGGGGTCTCTGCTTGAATCGCTGTGGTTTTTTTACATTGGTTTCTGCCCATTCCTGGATAAGGGTTTAATTTTCTTGATGTGGGGGCCAATACAAGTTTTCGTTGGATATGTGGAACATGTTCTGTTCTGTGTACCAGTTGGGTTTGGGATAGTGTTATAACCACAGATGCATTAGTTGCAGAGGTTCCGGGTGTGCCAGCAGTTTTGGGCAAGTGTCTGGGATGTAATATGTTGTGGGGGTCAGAGATCTTCCCTGGCTGTAGTCACCACTGTGTCTTTTCTACTGGGACCCACAGGTATTCAGAGCAGACCTACTTGGTCCTCTTCTCCCTCTGTATCTCAGCCAAGAGGGTTTAGAGATCTCCCTGTGACCCTTCTGGCAGCTGTCTGCCAGAGAGCTTTTGCCCTCTAGTTATAATTGAGCCAGGCCCTCTGGAGGGGGGGTGCTGTTCAGAGTGTTCCACTCAGAACAATGCTACACCACTAGGTTTAAACTCAACAAGTATCTCTCTGGTCTGAGGCAGTCTGTCCCCATATTATTCACCAGGCTGGAGCACCCTGCACCTGGGTGCTCATGCTGTAAGCCACTGACCCTGGCCTCCTCCCCACCTGTGGAGCTGCAGGTGCTATTCCGTTGTTTTCCCTTAAGCTCCAAACCCACATATTCGCAGCATAGCTCTTCAGGTTTTTCACCTGATTTGAGCCTCCTGCACCTGAATGCTCAGGCTGTGAGCCACCACCCCAGCCTCCTCCCCAGCTGTGGAGCTGCAGATGCTATCCCTTTGCTTCCCTGGGGTCTCCAGACCAGAATAGGCCTGGGCACTCTTGACCAGTCTGAGCTCAGGGACTGGGTTCCACCCTTCCCCTCTGCTTGAGGGATCGCCATTCCCCCCACACTACTGACCAACTTTTTTAGGTGTGTTTAGACCTGGGCGAAGGTGGCCGAGTAGTGCCTGCTTTTTCTTCGTGTCCCTGCAGCTCAGGTGCTGGGTGGCAGCCGTCACTGCAGATCTCTGCATTTCCATGCAGGCAGGTGATGTACAAGGACCAGCCCGGGCTGGCCCGTCTCCCTGGTCAGAGTTCCCACTGTATCTGTCAGCCTCCAATAGACCTAATCTAAGCTTTGCTTGGCCCAAGAACTCTGGGGAAAGAAGAAAAGAGAAAGAAAAATAATAAAGTCAGAGGCAGAACGTCCCCCCTTTCCTTTTCCTGTGGCATGGCTTGAGGTGTGGCTCCAGCCACCAGGAGTTGTGGCTGGGAACCAGGAATTGTTAGCAGCATTCCCAAACAGGAGTCATATTTTGCCTGATGCGACAGAAGGAACATTGGCCAAGAAGCCTTGCAGAAAGCTTTTGAGGGGTTTTAAAAGCTACTGTTCCGCCAGTGAGTCTGATGGTCCTATAGCAGAGAAAATGGCACAGCGTGGGAATTACTATCTTCTCTGAACCACAGACTGGTTATGAGAATACCTGAAACAATTTTACTTAGGTTTCTGCTTTTAAGTGTTGCATCTGTGATGTGTCATAAACCATAACTAATTAGGTTGGCTACCATTAAAAACCAAACCAGAAAATATAAAACAAGAATCAGTGAAGAACTGGAGAACCTGGGCTGCTTGTAGGCTCGCTCTTTGCTGTTAGGAATGTACAAAGGTTCGGCCACTGTAGAAAGCAGCGTGTGTTCCCTCAAAGAACTCTACATAGACTTGCCATTTAGCAAGTCTACTTCTGATATATATCAAGAGGATTAAAAGCAAGAACTCAAGCACATATTTTCATCCCCATGCTTCTAACATTACCCAGAGTGGTCAGACAACGGAAATGAACCAACTGTCCTTCATCAGATGAATGGGTAAGCAAAATGTGGTAAATCCATGCAATGAAATATTACTCAGGCTTGAAAAGTAAAGAGTTTCTGAGACAGGCTATTAGCAATAGCTACCATGTTTTCCAAGGGTAATCGTGTGGACGCCCCCACTGGTAGAAGGCGGATGAGCCTTTAAGACATTCTGCCAAATGAAATCTGCCAGAGACAACAGTCTAAATACTGCATGGTTCCATTTATGTGAAATATCTAGAGGAGAGAAATCCCTAGAGAGCGAGAATAAAGTAATGGCTCCCAGGGGCTGGAGAGAGGGGAGGGATGACACCGTGAGTTTCACGGTGCAGAGCTTCCATTTGGAAAGGCGTGACAGTGACTGGTGGTGGCAGATGCTGTCGAACTACACCTTGTTCCTTTTCCCGCTGCAGATTGTGTTTTTAAATATTTTATTTATTTGCAAGGAGAGAGAGAGAGAATGAATGGGCCTACTAGGGCCTCTTGGCGCTGCAAACACACTCCAGATGGTGCACTTTGTGCATCTGGCTTCACATGGGTTGGGGAATTGAACTCAGGAAGCAAGCGCCTTTAACCTCTAAGCCATCTCTCCAGCCCCTCTGCTTATATTTTTACCACAGAAAATAAAACCCTCATCTTATTAAGTCAATACAAACATTAATAATATAAAAATAATCTTAATTGATAAGGCATTCTCTACAGTTGAGAGTATTTTTCTCTGCTAGTGGTATATAAAATAATGTCACATGGTTCAGACATGGCATCCAGACAATGTCATGTCATTTATTTGTGAGGGATGTCTTTCTTTTTAGCTCTTTAGCTGTTGTCTTTACTGTCTTCTCAGACACGTTTCTTAACATGCAAGACACCCAGAAGTTATCGCAGTCAAACAGTCTCATTGTAAAGCACGGAGGCAGGAGTGCCGAAGGCCCGTCTCCATCCATTCCATCCAGCACCAGTTGGTCAGTTTCGGGAGTCAGCAGCTAAGAACACTCGCGAGGCCCAGCTCAGCATGGAGGGAGCCCACTGCTTGCCTCGCCTGCTTCCTGGGAACAGCAGCACAACCCATCCGCTCTTCATGAGCCCAGTTGCCATGGGACGGTCCACATTCTTACCCCGGGGCCCACTCAAGCTGCATGAGCAACCCAGGGCCAAGGGGAGTGAGCTGCTCCCTAGCCTACTGGCTTGACGCCTCATCCCCTGGGCTGGCACAGAAGCTGCAGCCTTGGCCACTGCTTCTCCCTCAGCCACACCTGGCTGCTGTGATAACCCAGGGCTAGGTGAGCCATTTCCACCCCAGCATACCTTTTCACAGGACAGAAAGGTACACGACTCACTCTGCGGACATAATTGCCCACCCTGGGACAAGCTTAGTTCTCTTCCCTCACATCCCATCATCCATCTCTGAGAACCGTTCTTCAGGCTGGAAAGCCTTCCAGAGGCTCGCCAGCTCTGCGTTCAGCTCTCTGTCAGTTTTCTCCTTAGGGGCTCGAGCGCCACACAAGTCAAGTTGCCCTCCAGTGACCCCAGCAGACCTCTCTGTCTGCCCGGCCTGTGTCTTGTCCCTTCCATGTGGATTTGGCACTTTACAAACTCTGTTTATCACGTTTCCCTCATTCTTTCCATCCTCCCTCAGTTCCGTTGTCCTGGGTCCCATGAGGGTCCTTCAACAGCAGCCTAACTTGTGCTTGGTTCACCTTTTGGCGGAGACGGCCAGCCAGCACCACCTTCATTCTAGCCAGTCTACCTTCCAGATCAGAGACTAGCAACGAAGACTTGGCAGTTCCTCCTCACACAACCGAGTTCTCTCAGTCCCGCCATCTCAACCTCATTACACAGAATGGCCAAGACATCTCGGCAGCAGCTTGCCATATCGGAGCGCCCTGTGTGCCACCCTCAAGGACTTCGACACGTTCTCCGAACCTTCAGCCGATCGCAGGTCGTCCCCATATTCCCAGGCAGAGTAGGTTGGCCGCTGTGGGAAGGACAGTCGGGGTGGCGTGGGCCTCGTGGAGACCTTGAGGTCCCACCCCGGGTGAAGGATGGAGTCCAGAGCTGGTCATTGTCCACCTTCCTCACCTCTCCAGGACTTGCGCGTCTCTCGCAGCTTTTCTGCCACCTTCTTGATGACGGGCAGACCTGAGAAGAGTTTGTGAAAGCGGAATCAGCAGGAAATAAGCCCACGCTGACCCTGAAGGTCCTCAGCCCAAAGGCCATGTGCGGCCCAGGCACTGACTGCCCGGGTCAAGGAACATGCAGCAAAGTACACGCGGAGAGTGCGGGCGTTTCTCCTGGGAAGGCTGTGGTCTGACCAGCATTACAATCCAACTTCAAAATCTGAAGTATTGTTTCTTCATTCTTGCATTATGGTAAAGTAAAAAATTGTAACCCTAATCCTCTAAAGTTGGGGACCATCTGGTACATCATTTGGCATATCCTTTCAATACGCCTTAAATTTCAACTTGTGGCACGATTTCCCTTGGCTCATTAGGCAAAACTTTGAAGGAAAGTCTCCCTCCCTGCTTTCAGAGTAGAGAGCCTGCCAGCCAAGCAATGCCTGGATTCCTTTCCATCATATTGGTTAACCACGAATCAGTCCCCACGACGATGACCAGCTGTCTTCAGTGTCAAGGTCATTCCACCTCCAGCCCAATCTCGTCCCTCCCTATCCGCTCCCACAAGTGAGCATCTTGGATCTGCAAAGCCCGATCTTTGGGCCAGAACGCAGAATTGATGAGCACATCTTGATCTCTCCCTACAATGTGTTCTTGTGTAACAATCTCCCATGTCCTAGAGTCTCCTCCAGCATGATGTCAGACCTTCTGCAAACCCATTGCAGGAGAGAGGGTTTTTTTAGTTCTTAGGACTCAATTTCCTTCCAGGCCTCTCTTTGTAACCAGGAGCCAGTGGATGGCTGGGAGTGAAGCAAATAGATCAGAATAGTAACACCAGGTTTTAGAAATAGGATTATGTTTATGATGGTAAAATAATTCCACCCAGAGACCTTCAAGCAGACTTTACCCCTAGGAAGAATTGTGCTCTTAGGGTTATGACAGATTAAGATTGGGGTTTCAAGTGATTTAATTGTGTCTCTTTTGAAGGAGTGTTACATTAGAGGTAGGGCAGAAAAATAATCTTTCGTTTCATATTTGTATATTTTCCTGAGGAGCTGTGTGGATTCAGTGCTGACTGCCCAGCATCATTTCACCTGGGCTCCGCTTGGCGATCACACTTGGCTCTAGGCTGCAACAGCCATTTCTTGCTCTGGCCCATAGCTTCCTTTTATGTAGATAGAATTTGACACAGATAATTCCAAATCCCCGATTATTCGTGTCTCAACTGTTTACTGTTCGCTTTTGAGCACCGAATGAATTTAAAAGAAGCCCCCTCACAGGCTGCCCACCTGCCTGCTCCCTTGCTGACCAAATGGTTTTGCAGATGCCATTGAAATTAGCAGCCAAAGTCTTCGGGCTTCTTTCGGCAAATCTACCCACATCAGCCCAGCTATCGCAGAGCTCGTGGAAGCCGAGGAAAGTGCCCTCCAGCACTTGACATTTCACTTTGCTAACTGGCCTGATAAAATGCAATGAGCCCATGCGTGGGGCTTCTCTGTCTCCTAGGATGATTGAACCGTTACATAAAACGAGATTTGCATGGTGCCAAGGCAGTTCCATGCTGCCAGAGACTGCCACGATGTGCATCTCCAAGCCACTCATGGAAGGAAAAGATTCCAGCGGCTGGCAGGAACCCAAGTGACAAGGACAGCCCAGCCAAATCGGGTAAGATGCTCTGGGGACAGTGGGATCAGGGAAGACAGCGGCCGGGGCAGGGGTGGCCCATGTGAAGGACTAGAGGAACGGAAAGATCACCCCAGTGCGTATTGGGTGAGATGCAAGGAGACGGGCCTGTGTGATTTCCCCTCAGCTTCCAGACCTGCCCAGCAAAAGCTGCAGGATCATGGAAGTTCCTCCACGTTCAGAGAGGTTGGGCCTCCTAGCAGGAGGGATCCAGGTTCCTAGAGGAGGGCCCTCCCCCAGTGGTGCCTGAATTCCACACCTGCGGCAGTGCCTGAAGAGCCTGAAGCCCTGCCCACTTTCCTCCATTAAGCAACAAAGCAAATTATCCCAGGATGCCTGGGAAGAGTGCCACCACTTAATGAGAAACGAATGAAGGCTCTCGTATGGCTTCACTATAGGATGAGCTAATGCCAGAGCCAAAATGTAGAAAATTGTGCTCTCATCCAGTGTTTCTTGACAAAACAAAGCAAACCTGTAAGAGTCCAGAGGTAAATTTATTATTTAGTAAACACATGAAGAATAGCCAAAAAATAAAAAAGGAATAGCCAATTATCTTGGTTTGCCTGGAATATTTCCAGTGTTTGTGGAGAAACTCCCAAGTCCTCAGAAACCTCCAGACCAAGGAAAATCAGGGCCATTGGTCACCAGCTTTTAGTTCTGATGAGGGTTGTTGGATTATCATAGTGTAAGATAAACAACTGAGGTTTTTCAGACCTAAATTACAAAAACCTAACAGATGATTCACTCCCTTAGCTTTAGCTACAGAACTAAGAAGTAGTAGTAGGAATAAAACTCTCTGGGGAAAGTGGGGCAGAGCTGTAATCCCTGTGCTCTGGAGGTGAAGGCAGGAGGATGGCAAATTTGGGACCAGTCTGAGC
The DNA here is from genome assembly GCA_004024765.1 of Zapus hudsonius. Lineage (NCBI taxonomy): Eukaryota > Metazoa > Chordata > Mammalia > Rodentia > Dipodidae > Zapus > Zapus hudsonius. The sequence goes on along the minus strand of PVHP010038164.1, from coordinate 7,157 downwards.
TACACAGTAAGTTTCAAGCATCCTGAGCTATACAACAAGACTCTATGGAAGGGCCTTCAGTGGCTTGGGGGCCGGGGGAGGGGGAGCGTAAGAGTCTACTTTGATGGAATAGGACCACTTTACAATATATTCTTATATTAAAGTTCTCAAATGGAAAAGGAGAAAAGGAAAGACAATTCCTTGGGAACTAGTTTACCAGGCAAATCCCAAAGACCCCAGAGTGCAGCCGCCTCAACTCAACTCCCTGGCTCCAATCCCTGCCAGCTCTGTGAACTCTGGAAAGTTATCACTTATTTCCACTGTGCCTCAGTTTCCTTCTGTGTAAAGGACTATTAACAGAGCATATTACAGAGGGCTCCGATCAGAATAATGAACTAGTAAATGCAAGGGGCTTAGAATAGCACCTGCCACACAGCAGGTACTTAGTATGTCTTAGTATCCATTTTCAATATTGTTTATTAATCTTATTTTTATCATCTTTCTTTTTGTATATTCTGAATTACCACCATATATAGCAAGGTTTAAAACAGTACGTTATGTATTGTTATCCTAAGTATATATCCAGCTATTAGCTATTTCAGTCCCAATGTCATTTAATACTGTCTTAGGATGTTCCTTGTTTTCTGTCTTGACTCTGTGTGGGGCTGGAACTGTTCCATCTATTCTTGTCACCTCTGTGTCATCCTGCTCAGAGAAGGACTCTAGTTAGCTTCCGAACATCCCTCTGCCAAGGTTCTCTTCTCCACTTGTGGTTCAAAAATCTTTAGCCTCTGCCTTTTTCTATCTCTACCTTGAGGATCTTACCTTACACACGGACACACACACACACACACACACACACACACACACACACATAAACACACAACCATTGATGTGCATCATATCCTTAGTGATCTGTGGAATCCATCCCACTCCCAGACAGCATGGAAAATGTTTTTATCAGTCCCACATGGTCTGGCAGTGAAATTTTAGGGAAAAAAATCCACACTCACAAAAGTTAAATATGTATGCTTTTCTTCACCATCACAGTATCAATTATTTGATATCTAAACTCTTGGCTATATTCTTCTCCTACAAATGGTAGGCATTGCATCACTCACGTTTAGGACTTTAAAGTTTCCAAGATGCTTCCTGACACGTCCTTTCATTGAGGACCTGCTTTGTGCATTGGTTCCCATCAAACTGTCCAGCCTTAGAGTCTGTGGGTCTCTGGTTGGGAAAAGGCAGCTCAGACATAAAATATTTTGGACTGGGCAGAGATCAGGACATTTCTCCTGGAAGGGAACGAAAGCTAATGCAGCACCAAAAGTGCAGTTAGTCGGTTAGACATTATGGTTGGCTGCATAAATAGCTTCTGATTTCAGAAACTACTGGTGCTATGACCAGTCTGGTAACAGAGGGAACATGGCAGGGAACCCAGTTCTGGCTGCTGGAGATCTGTCTTCTGGAACTGGAAGAGATTTGGGGTGCTAGAACCTTGGTATTCAAGACAGACAGAAGTGGAAAGAGGTAGGCAGAGTATGGTAGGGAGGAAGGTGGGGGCAGGACATGGTGGTAGAGGGAAGGAGAAGACCACAAAAAGGAAGCCACAGCAAAGATGTTCGGTGGGGTGCTAGGCTGGGTATATTCCTGATTGAGTAGCCTTGTCTAACTGGAAAGGAAGGAGACACAGGGGTACAAGAGCTTTGGGGGTGCACCTAGCTATCTGTCTGTAGCCCAGGCAACACCGCTTGGGGCGGTACAGTTGAGGGTTGGAGACTCTTTATATATAGGCTGGGTCTTGGCAAGACACAGAGAGCACACCTAAACTGGTTCACAAAAAGAGCTACTTACAAAATATGGGCAACCGGCATGCAGGTACATGTGCTGTCGCAGCAGCTCAATAGGATAAGACCAGAGGTTTGCTTGAATTTGGGAGTTGGGAGCCTGTCTCCACAAAAAGGGAGGGCTGGGGAGGTGTCTTCGTGCTTACCGAGTGAGCATGAGAAATGAGGTCGGATCCTCAGTGCCCACACAGAAAAACCAGACGTGGCCTCGTGCACTTGATCTCAGCTTTGGGAAGTGTCATGGTTTGATCCAGGTGTCCCCCACAAACAAAGGAATGTGTTCTGATAGATCGATCCTCAGCTGATGGCAGTTTGGGTTTTACAACCTCGATGAAGCTGTGTTGTCAGGGGCGGGCTTATGGGGTTATAAGCCAGCTTCCCCTTGCCAGAGTTTGGCACACCTTCCTGCCGCTGTTTGCAGTGCTGTGGCAGAGGTGATGAACAGCCCTCTGCTCATGCCATCGTCTTCCCTGCCAGGATGGAGTCTCCCCTCGAGTCCGTAAGCCAAATAAACCCATTCCTCTACAAGCCGCTTTTGTTTGGGTTCTTCCTAAGCAGCAACTAGAAAGCTGACCGCAACAGGAAGGCAGGAGCAGGAGGATCTTAAGGGCTCCCCAGCTTGCTAGTCGAGCTTAACTGAGTCCTGGGTTCAGTGCAAGACTCTGTCTCTGCAAGCAGTGAGTGGACCTATGGGACAATGGGAAACGTCCTTATTCTCCTTTCTCTCAGCATTTGGCTTGTCTTTCATTCAGGATATAGCCGTGTCCTCTTCCAGGGACATCCAGGGTCACCTTAGCCACTCTATCAGGGTCAATATGTTTGTACCCTTTCCATTAATCCAAAACGTTAGCCCAGTGTTAATCATGATGAAGGAGAAACTGGCAGAAACATTGATTCGTGATCCAATACACAAAGACGTCTGTCTCTGTCACTAGCTTGTCCTCCGCCTAAGCAAACAACACAACCTCCTTCTCTCACCATGCATGCCAAACGTCCCCTTGCCAGTTCCCTGGCTGAATAGAGGGCATGACTCAGCTCTTCATCCCTGCAGAACCCGAGTCTTCAGTGGTTTTGCGTGGATTGGTTTGCTACAGTTTTCCATGTGTCCAAAAGTATCCCGAAGAATGCCTGGACGGCAAACATCATTCCTCAGCTTCCATTCTGTAGCCACCCACCAAGCTCCCCTTTGGGCCAGTGGTCATTCCCGGCAGAACCACCACTGCCATCCTCATTGGCATCAGGTCGAGTGTGTGGTCGTCTCCGTTCTCCTCAGGGGCCATCACGCTGTCTCAACAGGTGACTTAGGCAGAGAAAGGCCATTATCTCTCCAAATGCATCAGCAGTTCTTTGACAGTAGCGCGATGTCTGAAAATGCCCCAGGATGGGACATTCCTTTACTTTCTAAGGATGGGTTTTGGGTCAATTCCAGGGAACTTTCCTAGGCTCTTCCCACCATCATCTTCACTCCATAGGTTAAGGAGCCAATGTTGAGATGTGGCCAGACACACGATACCTGTTTTTTTTTCTAATTGTATAGTGTCTAAGTTTCTGCTGCTATATAATGGACATAAATTTATTGGCTCGCAGTTCTGAAGGCTGACAACTCCAAGAGCAAAATCCTGGAATTTGGGTAGGTCCTTTTTATTGCATTATCAAGTCAGAGGGCAGAAGGACCAAGAAACCAAAGAGAAACTGTCTTATAACAGCCCAATCCTGCACGTGGCCAAAAACCTTCTGAAGGTTCCATCCCTTAGTACTGTTCCAATGCCATTAAATCTCAGTATCACAAATGTAGTGGACACACATTCAAGCCCTAGCGCGGGGAAGATTAAGCAGAGAATGGGTTTAGCAGTGATACAGGGTAGGGAAAAGACTTCTTCCACCACTTGCCTCCAATGGCAGGAATTAATCAAAATTAGAATCTAACAACTTCTGAGAAGTCTGGGGATGCCAGGATACATACTGGAAAAGTTTCCACAGGTTCCTTTGGGGAAGACTTGGAAGAATGCTCACAGTGTGCTGGACCTCTTTGAACGTCCTCCTGGCCCTTCACCAAAGGAATCCAATTACATACAAATACTGCCATTGAGAATTGAGAAATATAGACTTGCTTATTGCTAAGAACTACCTAAAAGATCTCAAGTTCCCACTATGACAATGTAAGCTAGGTTTGTTCCCAGGAAACATAGAATTTATTTTTACCTGAATATATCAAGTAGCACTCCGGAAGGCTACCCGGCTAGTTTGTTCCGAGATGTTGTAACAGTTCTGCCTTTGTAGATGGTTGTGACCTACCTTGTCTTCTAAGGTTCAGTGCAACACCTGCCCTCTACCTCATTCAGTTGCCATTGAGACAATGACATAGGAACAATCCACTAATTGCCATGCCTAGGAATAGCTCTGGCTTACAGAGAACGGTCCTTGGCGCTTTTAGAAGATTCCAGAGTCATCCCCACCAATGCACGTCTGATGGCCGGGTGATTCTTAGGCCCAGTAGTTCAAAGCACTAGAAGAGTTCAGCGATTAGCACTCACCGAAGCCCGGGCTTCAAAGAACCTTCACCAACTAGTGACACCACTCTCTGGTGTAGAAGACAGAATGCTGAGTCCCAAATCCTCATTTTTTTTATTGTCCATAATGAGTTACATTATGCATGAGTTATCCCCAATTCCCCAATGCCCCCATCCCCATTCCCATTCAGCTGGATATCCTCCTCCGTGGGTCCTCTGGATCAGTCCTTGTGGCAGGGGACCCTGGAGAGCCTAGTATTCAGCCCGGTCCTCCTGGCCCAAGTGTGTTGATACTGAAGGGTGCCATGCCTGTGGATAGTCTCCCCCACCACGGCTCTCACAATCTTTCCCCCCCTCTTCTGCTCAGTTCCCTGAGTCGTGGTGGATGAGTATTAAGGCTGCTTTAAGGTTGTGACCTTAGAGGTCTTTGTGTCGAGCTGATTTCTGTCTCACTGGCTTATCCTGTGTTGATTTAATGGCTGTGGCTGTGGGTCCCTCGTTCCTCCCGTCATTCTCTGTGGGGTTCCATTTGGATCCTCCACGATATGACTGTGGTGGCTCCTCTCTTGCCAGAATCTCAGCTATCGGCCTACAGTCGGTTGGTAGGGTTAGATGGGCCCCAGCTCTCTCGCTGCATCCTGAAAAATACAAACACAATCTCCATCGGAGAGTGAGATCAGTGTAGGTTAACAAATATACACAGTTCTGGATTACCTAGATTCTATTTTTAGGAGCCTCCCCGTCAATCGCTCCCAGAGTGCATCTTGTCTTGGGAGCCCAAGAGTACAGGATCCGGTGACTATCGCCCTGAATCCAAAGTTCCAGACAAGGGGTCCCCCTCACTAAGTGGAAAATTGGACGAATTTGAAAGCTGTTGATTGTCTTCCCCAGGCCCAGGCTCCTCCGTTGCACAAGTTGGAACCAGGGGTTGTCAGGCTGATCTAATTATTCACAGGCTTAGACTCTCTCCCCTACCACTCATGGCCCCTCTTGCCAGATGACGCTCACTACTTAATAGGTTACAATATGCTCGTGAGGATTTTATGTTTTGAACCTAATATGGTTTATCCTCAAGCTTATGCCATTCCCCTCCCCCCATCCCTTACCCCTCATTCATAACGTCTCACTTCTTTCTACTAGTCTGCATAAAGAACACGGTTATCCTGGTTAAGGACCACATATGAGGGAGAATATGCGGCGTTCGATTCTCTGTTCTTTTGAGTGTTCGCTTTAGTAAGATCTGCTCGAAGTCAGACCATTTTTTCCAAAATTTCGATATTTCATTTTTCCTTTCAGCTGAGTAAAATTCCATCGTGTAAATATACCACAGTTTCACTGTCCATTCCTCCATGGATGGGCATTAGGGTTGATTCCAATACTTGGCTATTATGAATTGAGCTGCTATAAATATAGTTGTACAAATGTTTCTGCGTCGAGATGTGACATCTTGTGGATAGATGCCTAGTAGAGGGATAGCTGGGTCCATTGGTAGCTCTATGTCCATTCTGTTCCGGAGTCTCCACACTGCTTTCCATAGCGGTTGAACAAGTTTGCAATCCCACCAGCAGTGAATGAGGGTTTCTTTTTCCCCCGCATACTCACCAGCAACGATTGTTGTTGGTTTTCTTTATGATTGCCATTCTGACAGGGGTGAGGTGGTATCTCATTGTGGTTTTGATTTGCATTTCCCTGATGCTTAAGGGTGCTGAACACTTTCTCAGGTGAGAAAAAGCCATTTGTGTTTCCTCCTCTGAATTCTCTGTTGAGATCAGTGCCCCATTTTGTGAGGGGGCAATTTGGGTTTTTGCTATTAATTTTTTTGAGTTCTCTGTAGGTTCTGGAAATCAGACCTCTGTCAGAGTTGTAGCTGGAGAAAATCATCTCCCAGTTTGAAGGGGGTCTATTGACTTTGAGAACGGTGTTTTTGTCTGTACAGAAGCTTTTGAGCCTGATCAGGTCCCATTGGTTAAGTGACTGTTGCACTTCCTGTGCTACTAGAGATTTGCTCAGGAAGTTGTTCCCTACTCCTATCTCATGTAAGGTTCCTCCAACTTTTTCTTCTAGGGTGTTCAGGGTTACAGGCTTGATATTGAGGTCTTTGATCCATTTGGAGTTGATCTGTGTGCATGGTGAAAGGAGTGGGTCTAATTTCATTTTTTTACATGTGTTTATCCAGTTTGTCCAGCACCATTTGTTGAAGATGCTATCTTTGGCCCAGCATACATTGTTGGCACCCATGTCGAAGACTAAGAAGCTGAAGTTACTTGCATTAAAGGCTGGGTCTTCGAGTCTATTCCACTGGTCAGACTGTTTGTTTTTCTGCCAATACCATGCTGTTTTAGTTACTATGGTTTTGTAGTATGTTTTAAAGTCAGGTATGGTGATACCTCCTGCGTAATTTTTTCTGCTCAGAATAGTTTTAGCTATTCGGGGTCTCTTACCCTTCCAAATAAATTCTGAGATTATTTTTTCAATGTCTGTGAAGAAGGAGGTTGGGATTTTTATTGGCATCGTGTTGAATCTGTAGATTGCTTTTGGCAGGATTGCCATTTTTACTATATTGATTCTCCCTAACCATGAGCATGGAATGTCTTTCCATCTCGTCACATCCTCCTCTATTTTCCTCTTGAGTGTTTCAATATTTTCCTTATATAAGTCTTTCACTACCTTGGTTAGTGATATTCCCAGGTATTTTATTTTATTTGAGGATATAGAGAACGGGACAGTTTCTCTGATGTCTTTTTCCGAATGCTTGTCTTCTGTATATAGAAAGGCTACTGATTTTTGTGTGTTAATTTTGTATCCTGCCACTTTGCTGAAG
>PVHP010038163.1:0-17030 GCA_004024765.1 Zapus hudsonius | reverse complement strand
CTGGACTCTCCAACAAGCTAGCAGACAGATCAATGGTATATGGTGTACGTAAGCATTTACCTAAAATTGCACACGCTGTTCAGCTTTACAGCACTGGAACAACATACCTGAGACAGTCAACTTATAACAAGGAAAGGTTTATTTGTGCTCACGGTTGTGGTGGTTTCAGGCCATGACTAATTTGCATCCTGGCATTGTGGGTCAAGCAAGGCAGTGAGTATTGGTGGGAGCATGTGCTCATAGGAACGAACTGAGAAGAGAGAAGAAGAGGAGGGGCTGGGATTCTAAAATCCCTTCTGTTGTGGTTTGAATGTACAATGTCCCCCACAGACTCATGTGTGTGAACACTTGGTCCCAGCTGGTGGTAATTTTTTAAATTAGTTTTTGGTTTTTCCAGGTAGGGTCTCACTCTAGCCCAGGCTGACCTGGACTTCACTATGTAGTCTCAGGGTGGCCTTGAACTCACCGCGATCCTCCTACCTCTGCCTCCCAAGTGCTGGGATTAACGGTGTGCACCACCATGCCCAGTTTGGTGGAAATGTTTTATAAGGTTGTGAATCACGTGGAGATAGCCCTGAGTTTTGTTGGCCTGGCCTCACTTCCTTGCCTCCCTCTGTTTCCTGTTGTGCAAAGCTGTGAGGAGCCCAGCCTCAAACTCCTGCCACCATGGATCCAAAGACATGATGGACTGTGTCCCTTCAGACTGGGAGCCAAGTAACTCTTGCTTCCATTAAGTTGCTTTTAGGAGATATTTTGTCACAGCAACAAGACAGACTACTGTCTTTGAAGGGTGGATTCACATGACCTAACTTCCTAACTTCCTTCCACTCGGCACCACCTCTTAAAGGTGCCACCAAGCCTTTGAAGTATGGGCCTTTGAGGAATATTCAAAATCCAAATGAAAACACTGTATTTCTATCTCCCAAAAGGTACATAGGGATAGATTTTTAAGGTTCAAAACCTTATTTTTTTGTTAAAGGTATTCATTTGCAAGGAGAGAGAGAGAGAGAGAGAGAGACAGACAGACAGACAGAGAATGAGTGTGTCAGGGCCTCCAGCCTCTGCAAACAAACTTCAGACATATGCCCCACTTTGTGCATCTGGCTTTTTGTAGGTACAAGGAGTCAAACCTGGGTCATTAGGCTTGGCAGATAAACCCCTTAACCCCTGAGCCATCTCTCCAGCCCCTCCAAATCTTCTTTTTATAAACGATGCCCACACCCAATGGCTTGTATTGACAGAGTTTTGATGTCAACCCAACCCAACCCAATTTCTCGAAGTATAACCAGTTGCATTTAGACACACTTACTGGACAGGAACATACCAACCAAGGAGGGAAGGGTTTCTTTTCTCCCATCCCCAGGAGCTCCCATGCTGTCTTACAGTTGATGAGTGCCACGGGGTTCCTGTGGAGTCTACAGCAGTTCCCCAAGGACACGATCAACGAAGAGACAGTCGAATTATTGCAGCCATACTTTAATATGGACGATTACAATTTTGAAAGCGCCAAAAAGGTCTGTGGGAATGTGGCCGGTCTGCTGTCGTGGACACTTGCCATGGCTACCTTCTACGGTATTAATCGGGAGGTGCTGCCTCTGAAGGTAAGTTTCTCTCCTCGCTGTGGATTAGTGTGTGGTGAAGTCAGTCATCAGCAGACAGAGTATAATCGAAACTGAAATGAGTAAATGTTCCTGTGGCCAGATACTTTTTCTTTTATTTTCTCACAGAGTAATATATATATTAATATATATTAATCTGTGTTAATATATAATACATATTAATCTGTGATATACATATAAAAATATATACTATATTAATATATAAAATATACATATATAAATATACATTATATAACATATATAAATACATAAATAAATATTATGTATTATATATTTATATATAAAAATTATAATATATTTTATATACTATATAAATACTATATACTATAAGTAAAATTTATAATAAATTATAAATAATTATAAATAATTTATTATAAATTTATTTTATTTATATTATATTAAATATAGTATAGTATATAAATACTATAGTACTATATATAGTAATATATATGTGTGTATATGTATGTGTATGTATATGGTTCATGTTTCTTGGCAATGCAGATAAGCAAAGTTAACTTTTTTCAAATAAATATTTTATTTATTCATTTTCAAGCACAGAGAGAGAGAGAGAGAGAGAGAGAGCGCACCAGGGCCACCACCTTGTGGGTCTGGCTTATGTGGGTACTGGGGAATTGAATTGGGGGGGGGCCTTAGGCACTGGAGGCAAGTGCCTTAACCGCTGAGTCATCCCTCCATCCCAAAGCTAACTTTTAAACTCAAACAGGGAATGGATTTGTTCAGAGTAATAACCAAGCTGCCATTTCCTGGAAGTTCAGAGATGGGCTTAGAGACTAGGTTTGGTTACTGTATCCCAAACTAAATTTATAAAACTGAGGCTCAACCCCTGCAAGTATGTTGGAATTTCAAGCACAGAGAAAGGGCGTTATGAACAATCTGGAGCCCAAACTGTCAGAACGCTAAAGAAGGAAAATAGGGCTGTGTCAAATTTCCCACAACCCAAGCTATTGGGGAGATAGTGGGGAAAACAATGGCACAGTTTTGAGAATGAAATTGCTGTGGTCAAAAAAATCCAGCAGTGGCTGGGCATGGTGGCGCACGCCTTTAATCCCAGCACTCGGGAGGCAGAGGTAGGAGGATTGCCATGAGCTCAAGGCCAGCCTGAGACTAAATAGTGAATTCCAGGTCAGCCTGGACTAGAGCGAGACCCTACCACAGAAAACCAAAAAAAAAAAAAATCCAGCAATGTACAAGGAGGACACACACTACACATGTAAAAAATGAAAAAGATAAAGTCATAATTATAATCACACATGCAAATATTTTTTTAAAATTTGAATTTTTTTGAGAGAGAGAGAGAGAGACAGGAGAGAATGGGCACACCAGGGCCTCTTGCCACTGCAAATGCCCTGAGTACAGCTTTACATGGTCACTGAGGAATCAAACCAGTAGGCTTAGCAGGCAAGTGTCTTTAACCACTGGGCAATCTCTCCATCCCCCCTAATTAAAAAAAAAATTAAAAGAGTTAGCTGAGCATAGTGGTGCACACTTTTAATCCCAGCACATGGGAAACAGAGGTAAGAGGATCTCTGTGAGTTCAAGGCCAGCCTGAGACTGCATAGTGAATTCCAGTTCAGCTTGGGCTAGAGTGAGACCCTACCTCAAAAAACAAACAATTAAAAAGTGTTATATTTCATAATCACAAGTATCCATGAAAAATTTCAGGAAAGCAAAACAGAGCTAAAACACACACACACACACACACACAGAGTAAAAGTAGAGAGGGAAAAGTGGAGGAATATTAATAAGCAAACTGAAGAACCAGGGTTTTGCAAAGATCAAGGACAAAGAAACATGTCCTGGGAGGAAAAACTAATCAAGAAGAAAACACACAGAACCAAATGAGCATAGAAAGATAAATCCATGTAATCATTGCTGGGTTGGTTTAAATAATCAAAGAACAAATTGTACCCAGTGCTAGGTAAATACATTAGACAGTCTACATGAGCTGAAAGTTTTCTGGGGGAAGGGGCTAAATTGAAAAAAAAGCTCAAACACCAACATTATTTTAAAACTAATTAGAAACAGATAATGATCATGTTTCTGGAGTTAGAAAATAAAGGACTGTTTACAGTAATTTCATCTCAAAGCCTGTCTATTGCCAGGTGTGGTGTCACATGCCTTTAATCCCAGCATTTATAGGGGGATTGTCATGAGTTCAAGGTCAGCCTGGGACTAGAATGAATTCCAAGTCAGCCTGGGCTAGAGCGAGGCCCTACCTTGGAAAAAAAAATAAAAGAATGCTTATCAAAGAAACAAGACCAAATGTGTAGAAAGCAAATATAATTTATAACTATGTTATTTATAAGAATTTTAAATGGTGGGAGGGGAAGAAATACATATAAGTAGAAAAACTGTTAAGCAAATGACGATCCACTCAAGTGATTGAATATCATGTGGTCAAATAGCCAATGCTCATAAAAATGTTAAGGACACGAGGAAATGATCCCATGACATTAAGTATGTAAGTGATGAACACCAGCTTCTGAAGACAGTACTGACAGGTGATGTCTGAGAAAAATCAGGGCTATTTCTTCTGCTTCTTATGCCTCGTTTCATTTTCCATATTGATCATTAATAATTAAAAGAGGGAAAAATTAATAAACTATCCCCAAGGCCTTGTGCCTCCCTGGTTAAAACACTGAGACAGATAACCACCCAAAGCGGCACTCAATGCAAAACCCATGAAATTTATGTTGTAATTTACAGACTAAGTTCGTGAATATTTCATAAAGCCAGTGTGACTCAAGGCCAAACACCTCTTGTTCTCTTTAAGGCAAACCTGGCCAAACAGGAGGGCCGCTTAGCCGTTGCTAATGGAGAATTAGGGAAGGCCCAGTCCCTGCTGGACGAGAAGCAGGGCGAGCTGGATAAAGTCCAAGCAAAATTTGATTCAGCGATGAATGAGAAAATGGTAAGACTACCCAAACAGCATACTGGAACTACACAGCTTCACATTTAGTTCCCCTTACAAGCAGGTTTGAAGTGTCATGTTAAAATTTCAATTAAATGAAGCCTTTTTAAAAAAATGATTAGCATAAGGACATAGACGTACCTGTGGGGTACCTTGGGGATGTTTTGATAGACACGTGTGTTGTATAATGTTTAAATCAGAGCATTTGTCTTTTCTCAGATACTATGTGTTTTCTCTTGTATGTGGAATCTGGATTTAGCTATGTATACATGAATATGGCATGATATATCATACCCACATACACACACATCTATACATATATGTGTATATATGTGTGCACACACACATATAGGTGTATATATATATGCACACACACCTATATAAGCACACATGCATACTCATATGTATGACATGAAAACAGAAGAAATTACTTTGAGGGGGAGGAATTGGAACAACAGGAAAGGGGAGAGAGGACAAGAGGAGATAATGAGGGGAAAATATGAGCAAAGTACAATGATACATAAATATGAAAATGGCATAATGAAACTCATTATTTTGTACACTGACTAAAATTTAATAGAAAAGGAAAACAATCTCCATTATTATCTTTATTACCGTCTGGAAAATCACTTGATAGAACTGTTGCTTTATATCATTTTGGCTATCGTAACATTTCTTTGACCTTTAGATTCATTTTGTTTCTTATTTCTTTGAAATTTTGTAAGGTGTAATCACCATATCACAGATGAGCATCAAACGGTCATATGTGACTGTCTTTATTACTGTCAGACTGCCTTTATTTTGCAAATTGAGAAATGGCTCCATGTGATTTTATGTGTGAACAGAATGGTGGTTTGTTCAAGCATCTTAAAAAGTTGTCTGCGGGCTGGAGAGATGGCTCAGTGGTTAAGATGCTGGCCTGCAAAGCCTAACGATCCAGGTTCAGTTATGCAATACCAATGTAACACCAGATGCACAAAGTGGCGCATGCATCTGGAGTTTATTTGCAGTGGCTGGAGGCCCTGGTGAGCCCATTCTCTCTCTGCTTACAAATAAATAAGTAAAATTATTTTTTTTTTAACTTGAGGGTAGAGGAGATAGATAGTTCATTCAGGAAACTGCTTGCTTGGCAAGCATAAGGACCTGAGTTCGATCCTCAGAACCACCTAACAAAAAAGAAATTCACCTGTAATGTGTGCCTGTAATCCCAGGAATGGGGAGGTGGAGTCAGGTGACTCTCTGGGACTTCCTAGTCTAGTGAACTTGGTTAGCTCCAGGCCAATGAGAGACCCTGTCTCATCCATGGTGGACAGCACCTGAGGAATGACAGCTGAGGTTGTCTTCTGGTCTCCACGAGCCCATACATAAGAAACACATTTAAAAATCAAATAAATGGAAATAAGAAGCGGACTGAGACATTTCTCCTTCACACGGGCAGGATCTGCTCAACGATGCTGAAATGTGTCGGAAGAAGATGCAGGCGGCCTCCGCGCTCATCGATGGGCTGAGCGGTGAGAAGGTCCGATGGACCCAGCAAAGTAAAGAGTTCAAAGCGCAGATTAATAGGTGGGAACTTTGGTCTTGCTGGTCATCCTTTGTGGTCATTACTCCCAATTCACTTAGAGACCAGAAAGCCTGTGTCCGTGCATCTGGTCTCTGACTCCCACCACCCATCCTGGTAGAGGAATTCCTCAGCTGTGCCCTGCAGTGTGGGGTGCATTGGCCAGTAGTCTTTGGGAAGTGGAGATCAATGGTTTGATCAAATACAAATGTCTCGGGCTTGGAGAGATGGCTTAGGAGTTAAGGCACTTGCCTCCAGTGCCCAAGGCCTCAAGTTCAATTCCCCAGTACCCACATATGCCAGACCCACAAGGTGGTGGCCTTGGTTCTCTCTCTCTCTTTCTCTCTCTCTCTCTCTCTCTCTCTCTGCTTAAAAAAATGTCTCCTGGGGTCTTCAGAAAACTTCAAGAGAGGGGTAGGGAAATTGGGTGGTTTAGCTTAAGACAGATGGTGACTAGGACCAAGGCTTGCAGTGGCGGTGGTGGGGGGTTGGGATCATGTCCCATGCCTTTAGGAAGGTGTCACTTTCTTCTTCCTGCCCAACACAGCTGTGGCCCCTCCTCCTACCCATTTTGGGTTTTGAGTTTCTTTTCGCATGGTCTCTCTGTGACTGGTGAGGGCACCCACCCTCCACCCCTGGGGAGCTTCCCAAGCTACTCACAGGGAACTTCACATGAGGACTCACCCTGGGGAGCCGCCTTGTATCTCAACAGACTCGTGGGTGACGTTCTGCTGTGCACAGGCTTCCTCTCCTACCTCGGCCCTTTTAATCAGATATTTCGGAACTATTTGCTGAAAGATCAGTGGGAGATGGAGCTGAAAGCGAGGAAAATTCCTTTCACGGAAAACCTGAATCTCATCGCCATGCTGGTTGACCCTCCAACTGTAAGTTGGGTTTTCTTGATGATGTGAAGAAATATAATTTAAATTCTATAATCATATATTTATATATATATAAATATAATTTGAATTGTACAATCATATAATTATATATAAATATAATTTGAGTTGTACAATTATATAATTATATATAAATATAATTTGAATTGTATAATTATATAATTATATATAAATATAATTTGAATTGTATAATCATATCATTTATATATATAAATATAACTTGAATTGTACCATCATATAATTATATATAATATAATTTGAATTGTACAATTATATAATTATATATAAATATAATTTAAATTGTACAATTATATAATTATATATAAATATAATTTAAATTGTATAATTCTATATATTTTAAATTATATAATTATATAAATAATATAATTTAAATACAATTATAATCTGGGTCTTAGCCTCCTTTTATTTCTCACAAACAAGTCAAGGTTCACCTCTTTTTATCCCTGCTTTAATTAAAACGATGGGCAATACAGTGCATCCTTGAGTTGTATATAAGGTTGGATACTGGAATAAAGTTTTGAGATCTGCTCGGAAAAAAAAAAGAATTTTCTTTGCTGCATAGGAATTCCTTTGCATTTTAAGAAAATTTAAAAAAAAGAAAAGAAAAGAATAAAAAAGAAAATTCTGGAGTCAGGGAAATGGCTCAGTGGTCACAAGCCTGCTGGCTTAGGGTTTAATTCCCACCCTACCTGATGTACAGGGTGACACATGTGTCTGGAGTTCATGTGCAATGGCAGGAGGCCGTGGCACTTGCTCTCTCTCTCTCTCTCTCTCTCTCTCTCTCTCTCTCTCTCTCTCTCTCTCTCTCTCTCTCTCTCTCCCTCCCTCCCTCCCTCTCTGTCTCTCTGCATGCAAATAACCAAATGAAAAAAAAATACCAAGAAAGCTCACTCTTACCGTAAAAGGTCATTTGTAAGTGAGTGAGAGGCTCGCTGCCCTGAGGTCTTCTTGCATCTCTCCCACGATTCAAAGCATTACCATCGTCACTCACTTTTCCGAACATTTTAGGCAAACGTAGGCAACACTGCTGACCTTTTTAAACACTCACCATCCTGTTTAGTGTGTTAGTTACCTTTCTCCTTGCTGTGACCAAAAATAAATTTAAGGAAGGAAGGATTTTGTTTGAATCAGATGTCCCCATAAACTCATGTGTTCTGAATCCTTGGCCCCAAGCTGATGGCAGTTTTGGAGATAGAGCCTTGCTGGAGGAGGTGTGTTGTTGGGAGCGGGGGTATGGGTGTTATAGCCAGCTCCCCCTTGCCAGAGCTTAGCTCACTCTCCTGCTGTTGTTGTCCACCTGCTGTGACAGTGGTGATGTCCAGCCTCTGCTCATGCCATGCTTTCCCCTGCCATCATGGAGCTTCCCCTCGAGACTGTAAGCGAAAATAAATTCTTTCCTCCCATCTTCTGTGTCTGCTTGGGTGTTTTGTCCCAGCAACATGAAGGTAAAACACACCAGGATCATTTCGGCTTAGAGTTTTAGAGGAACAGTCCATCATGGACAGGAAGTCATGACAGAGGCAGCTGGTCACATTGAGTCCCCAGTCAGGAAACATAAAGAGGTGAATGCTGGTGCCATTAGGGACCCCATCCCATGGGATGGTGCTTCCCACCTTCAAGGGGAGTCTTCCTCAGTTGCACTCTCTGGAAATATCCTCACAGACATGCCCAGAGACTCCAAACCTAGTCTAGCATCAAAAATAGCATAATAACACCCCAATGGCACCAGGTAATAGTGTGTCTGGCTATGCCAACCCTCCTTGCTGGGATTTGGATGTGGGCATCAGTTTTCATCATAACACACAGAGCTCTTTCTTGTGGTCATAAATGCCATCTAGGCAGTTGGTATTCATGAGCTGCATTTGTACTCTGTAAGCACACTCTCCCATTGCTGCTTCCTTAGGGATGCAACGCTAGTAATTTCACATTATCTGTATTTAACTGTTAAAAAAATAGTCTTCAATTCAAACAAGGTTGAACTCGTCCTTACGGGAAATAATTACGCATTGGCGCTGTGAAACAAGGTGGGCCAGGGTGTTCCTTATTCATCATGGCCCTTGGAAATCCTGGGATAATTTAGCCAGGGTGGAGGCTGCTTGGTTCATTGCATCTCTGATTTGTTTGTTTTGTTTTCTACTGATCATGTGGAAGGAGCCAGGCATTTGTATCTGAGTTTGGAGACGGAAATATTCATGCGTATCATTGATGAGCTCCTAGCTCATCTTGGTTAATTTCTCTCCAGCTCTGCAGTAGGTAAGCCTTATAAGCAGAACCAGAGAGCAGGAAGTTCCCTCCTTTTTGACATCACCCCACTTTGGTCTCCTCTAACTCCAAATCAAGGGTAAAATATGCCATCAATTTATAAAGCTTCTCTGAAGTGTAAAAACATACCATAAAAGGACAAGCTAGTCTTAATGACGTTAAGGATGTGTTAGCATATAAATTTACATGAACATTATTTGGCTCACAACTTTGCTTTTCCTGGATATGAGTTACATAGTTCCAAAAGGAAACAAATGCCCAAATTATTACCATGTATCTGTTATATATAATCTATATTATATAGCATTTAATTATGAATGAACACTTCCTGCCTTCAAGTCAGTGGACAAAATCTATTTTTCCTTCTTCAGATTGGCGAGTGGGGGCTGCAGGGATTGCCAGGGGATGATCTGTCCATTCAAAATGGCATTATTGTGACAAAGGCCACCAGATACCCTCTCCTCATAGATCCCCAAACTCAAGGAAAAACTTGGATTAAGTCAAAGGAAAAAGAAAATGATATGCAGGTATGTTGAATTTGGTGCATGGGAAACTATAATTTTTTTTTCTTAATTTCAATGAACCCATCACTCATGAAGTTCTCACCTGTGACTGCTAGCTTTCTATTTCTGTCACAAGTACCGGAGATAGATAATCAGCTTATGAGGACCACAGTTTTGGAGATTTCAGGCCATCCTCCTCCATTGCTCTGGGGCAAAAAAGCAGGTCATGATGGCCATATGTGGGAAAGATCGATCGGGATGTAGAAAAGAAAAAGAGGAGGGGGTTGCATGTCCATTAGCCCCTTCAGGGACACGCCTCCAGGGACCTCAGTCCCTTCCTCTACGGTTCCATCTCTTGAAGTTTCCAACATTTCAAGCTAGGGTCTAATCCTTTACCACGCAGGCCTTTGGAGACGTTCCAATGCCGACTCAAGCCTCGTCTCTCCAACAAAGGTTTGCTAATTTGCTCTCTTGTGTGTGTGTGTGTGTGTGTGTGTGTTATGCATACGTGTGTGTTCACACATAAGTGCATTTGGAGGCCAGAGGTTGTTATCAGGTATTCTCTTAAATCACTTTCCACTGTATTTAAGGAGATAGGGTCTCTCCCTGAACCCAGAGCTCACAGATTCATAAATTCAGTAGCCAGTTTCCCCCAGTGATCTGCCTGTCTGTGCCTCCCAAACCCTCGATTATAGGCTTGTGCCACCACACCCAGTGATCCTGTCCATTTCCAGTCACTTTACCTACTGAGTCACTGTCTCAGCCTGCACTCTGGACTGTTGTAAGGGCAGTTTGTGTCAGCTTTGATTAAATTCTGTTGCTTCCCCCCCCCCATCTCTCTTCACTTCCCAGGCTCAGTGGCTTTGGCCAATGCTGACTGTGGCATTGGTTCTGGACCTTGCATTTGGTCTAATAGAAAAGCTGCAAAAACAGTGATCCCTCAACTAAAGGCCATTTATGCCAACCCAGCCCGGGGCACTTGACACTACACAGAACACCCACATCCGACATTGGCTTTGGAGCCTAATATGGCATTAATTTTAAAGTGAGGGTAGAGAAGGTCAGGATTACAATAGTCCTGTCTTCCTTGGGGATCATGTGACCATGTGGAACTTCAATTTAGCCAGTGATGCTATATTCAGTGTTTCCTAGACCCTATTCCCAAAGTTCCTCCAACCTACACACACACACACACACACACACACACACACACGTATATATACATATACATCCATATATTTTTCAGACAGGTATTGAGATATGTGACTTTTATCATTGCTGTGTCAAAATGCCTGACAAACGCAACTTATTTTGACTTACAGTTTGAGTGCATACAGTCCATCACAGTGACAAAGACACGGCAGCTGATCACCTCAGTCCACAGTCAGGAAACTGAGAGAGGAATGCTGTGTACAGCTAGCTTTCTATACTATAATCCAGGACCCCTGCCCAGGGAAGGGTACCACCTACATTTACGATGGGTCCTTCCACCTCAGTTAACCTCATCTAGATGGGCCCAGAGATGTGTTTTTATGGTGGCCTCAACCCCTTCAAGTTGACAGTCAAAATTAACTTTCACAGAATATTTTTGCTCATATTATTTCTTCGAATCAAAATCTTTCCCCACACTCCTGTCCAGTCTACTTATATATCAGACAAAAGTCTTCAATAGTCTTCAAAGTCTACGTTTAGCATTACGGTCATCAAGAATGTTTTGTGTCCCTGGCTTAGTACAGCCGGTCCCAACAGACCCAAATCCTCACCATGTTTTGTTTGTACTTCTGTCGTGGGCATAGAATCTGTCTTGAATTATTACCCTTTCCTTTGTATATTTGTCTCTTTTATTTCTGCTGTGCCATAAACTTCTTTCTAGTCAGGTTTATGGCTTTGTCCATGTTTATATTTTCTTCAAAGACTTTTATGCACTTTCAGAATTCCAGTATTACTGAATTTAAACGAATTAATCAAAGTGTGTCATCATTATTGGGGAAAATCATGTGGCCATCTTGATAAATATGGAAAAAGTACTGGATAAAAATTCAGTAGCCGGGGGCTGGAGAGACGGTTTAGTAGTTAAGGTGTTTGCCTACAAAGCAGAAGGTCCTGAGTTTGATTCCCCAGTACCCACGGAAAGCCAGATGCACAAGGTGGTGCATGTGTTCTCTCTCTGTGTCTGCCTCTCTCTCTCTCTCTCAAATAAATAAAATATTTTTTAAAAAATTCAGTAGCCAAAGCTGGCCCTGGTGGTGCACATTTCAGTGCCAGCACTCAGGAAGCTGAGGCAGTGCCAGCACTCAGGAAGCTGAGGCAGGAGGAGCACTATAAGTTTGAGATCAGCCTGAGCTAGAGTGAGACCCTACCTCAAAACAAACAAACAAAAACCTTAATGTCCATTTGTGATAAAATTACCAGCAAACTAAGAAGGGATCCCTGTAATGCAAAAAAAAAAAGATATTTTACAAGAAGCTTTACAGCAATAACAAAAAAGAAGCTTGCAAGAGGTCCCTGTGTGCCCATGCTGCTTCTCTCTCTCCTTACAAATAAATAAATTAAATATTTAAAAAGCAGGTTTACCACAAACATGAAATTTAATGGTCAAATACTGACAGACTTCCTTTGGAGTTGAGGGCTTCTCAGGCAAGTGCCTGATGCCTCGTAATGTCCAGGAGCTAACCGGGGACACTCCATCTCCAGAAACACATCCTGTGTTCCCTAAGGAATCCCTGAGAAATCTTAGAGCGAGTCAGAGAGCATTAGTGAAGAGAGGAATTAAGGGAAATGGAGTTGTGTTTCTGCAAAGTTTCTTAGGAGCCACATTCGAGGAAGAACACAGAGGGGGTGCCTCAGAACACCCTTCTTGCACTTAATTTTTCTGGTTCCAGGTCCATGGTCACTGTCTCTGGACTCCATTCCCTAGACTCCCTTGGCTACCCTATTGCTGCCCCTGCTCACTGGAGTCAGATAATCTCCATGGCGCATCCTCAGCCCCAAGGGCTCTCCTATATCACTTGGCCAACGTTTCTCCAGATAAGAGCTCTGTCGCTTCATTTCCACATGAAATTCATTAATAGCCTTCAGTAATGTCTGTCCTGATATAGCCCTGTCCCTGAAGCCTTCTTGTGGGAGAAACATACCTGAAACAGTTCTTACTTTCTTTTCCTTAATACTTTTTATTTATTTGAGAGAGACAAAGAGACAAAGAGGCAGAGAGAGAGAGAGAGAGAGAGAGAGAGAGAAAGAGAGAGAGAGAGAGAGCGCACTAGGACTTCCTGCCACTGCAAACAAACTCCAGACACATGTACCACTTCATGCATCTGGTTTTACGTGGATATGGGGTCTAAGCAGGTTGAACTGTATTCCCTTACTTTCTGAATATGTAGATAAACAGATACCTAGACACACACGAATGAAAAACAAAACATGTCTCATATGTCCAGGACTGCCTGTGCCCCGGCAGCTTTGCCAAGGCCTCCCTGAGTACCACCTCCAACCTGCAGCTCTGACTTCTGGAGAGAGAATGCCTTCATCAAACCTCTCGGTAGAGTCCACACCATATCTTTATACAGATGAGCCAAGTTCAAGGGCATTATCCCACAGAACTTCTTTCTATACAAGAAACACCAGTGAATTAAACCCAAAACTGTAACTCTGAGATATTATTTTCAGCTTATCAAGATACTAGCAATGGTTAAAGAGAATCCTAAATAGACTGCCAGTTGATAATTCTTATTTCTTTGCTTAGAAAGGAAATCATAAATACGAGAGTTTCCCCCTTGGGAGAATGAACATAAGCAAATGTAGTCTTCTTAGGGCCTTGGTTCCTCTTAGTAAGCTGGCTCCGGCTCTGTTTAGATTCATTTAACTTAACACAGTAAGGCCTTCACAGCACCTAGTCTATATAAAGAAAGCTATCAATCCATGCAAAAAAAGTCAGTTATTTTGTTTTTTTATTTAAACAGGACAGGGGCTGGGGAGATGGCTCAGTGCATGAGTGTTTGCTTGATAAGCATGATCCTGCTGATAAGTTTGATCCCCAGCACCTATAGAAAACAGGGCATGGCCAGATACGCCTGTAATCCCAGCCCTGAGGGAGCAAAGACAGCAGCCAGTCTAATCGAAAGAATGGAGAGCCACCATCTCAGGGAAAAAAAGAAGGAAGGGAGATAGGGGAGGACCTCTGACATTGTCCTCGGGCTTCTGCATCCATACACCACACACACACACACACACACACACACACACACACACACACACACGAGTATACATATCCACAAAAATACACTTTTTCTATTGTTCAATTACACATCTCTTTTCCCCTAGCAATGGTTCCCCTTCTGCTCTCTTCACCCCTCATTATTGAGAGCATCTGCCTCCAGCCCCCATCTCCAGCACTCTAAGGGCAATGGGTGGGTTCACAGGACTGAGTGTGAGGGCTTAGAGTTAAGATGAGCGTGTGTGGCCATGAACAGGGACCATGGGAGAAATAAAAACTCAAAGCCAGTTGGGCTCACGCAAGGAACAGTCAGCCCGGTGTGTCTTTTAATAACAAATATTGATCTGAAAATTGGAGGATCCTAACAGGCTTTCAGTGTTTTAATATTTTTTTAAAAGTAAGGTTAGATGATAAGAGCTTATAGTCTTTAGGTTGACTTTATGGAAGGCCTCTTATTTTTCCCCGAGCCACTGGACACAGGTCAGTATATCACGTTTGACATTTTTATGTTTATTTCTTTATCACCTGCTCATTCCGGACTGGCCCTGGAGAGATAAATAAATATAATAAATGTCACAGGAGTTTGTTTTCCCTGAGTGAGTGCAGTTTCATAAGATCACACCTTCTAGTCTATCTGCCAGGAGTTCTGATGTTCCATCTGGGGATTCGATCCGTTTTCCACTCTGGATCAGACATACTCTATTGTGTTTCCAGAATCTCAAAAGTCAGGACTCACACCGAGTTCTGAAAATTAAGTTTTTATTCACTGCTTCTGTGTTTTGATGACTAAGGCTTCCCACCTTGTCCTTAACATTCTCAGTCACCTGTCCAACACATGTCTGGGTTTTCACTTAGGAACAGGCACAGGGTGCGTGATTTATAGACTGACAAACCATTTCCTTCCAGGTGACGTCACTAAACCATAAGTACTTCCGCACACACCTGGAGGACAGTCTGTCTTTGGGTCGTCCCCTTCTCATTGAGGACATCCGGGAGGAGCTGGACCCAGCTTTGGATAACGTGTTGGAGAAGAACTTCATTAAGTCAGGCACCACTTTCAAGGTGAGCTTTTGTGAAAGAGATTCGATGAACAGAACAATGGTGACATCTACTTATCTCTTTGAGCATAGCACTGAGAGCTGTTTCTTTCCGGGGACAATATTTGGTTCACTGGAGAAAGGCATTTCCAAACTGACGGTGTTCCCTTTTAGTTCTATTGTTAGTCATCAAAAGCTTATTCCCTTCTTCTCTTTTAAAGTGGTGGTAGTCACTGCTCTGTTTAAGTCAATTTATTTCTTAATTGAAAAATAATAATTATACATTTTTGTGGGTACAGTGTATTATACATTATACAAATTTTTAAAATATTTTATTTATTCATTTTCAAGCAGAGAGATGCACACACACACACACACACACACACACAGAGAGAGAGAGAGAGAGAGAGAGAGAGAGAGAGAGAGAGAGAACTAGGGCCACTACCTTGTGGGTCTGGCTTATGTGGATCCTGGGGAATTGAACCCGGTGCCTTAGGCACTGGAGGCAAGTGCCTTAACCTCTGAGCCATCTCTCCAGCCCTACATTATAACAATTTTTGAAGATTAAATTTACTTTTCTTTGCCATTTCTTTCTTTCTTTCTTTCTTTCTTTCTTTCTTTCTTTCTTTCTTTCTTTCTTTCTTTCTTTCTTTCTTTCTTTCTTTCTTTCTTTCTTTCTTTCTTCCTTCCTTCCTTCCTTCTTTCCTTCCTTCCTTCTCTCTCTCTCTTTCTTCTTTCTTTTGCATTTTTGAGGTAGGCCTGGTATTCATTATGTAGTCTCGAACTCACCATGATCCTCCTACCTCTGCCTCCCAAGTGCTGGGATTAAAGGTGTGAGCAACCATGCCTGTACCTAAATTTACTTTTTAAAAAATATTTATTTATTTATTTGAGAGAGAGAGAGGGACAGAGACAGAGAGAGGCACACAGAGAGAGGCAGAGAGAATGGGCACGACAGGGCCTCCAGCCACTGCAAATGAACTCCAGACACATGCGCCCTCTTGTGCATCTGGCTTTATATGGGCACTGGGGAATCGAACTCAGGTCCTTCTGCATTGCAGGCAAATGCCTTAATGGCTTAGCCATCTCTTCAGCCCATAAATGTACTTTTTAATAGATACGTAAAAATATAAAAACTTTAGTTATTAAATGGTGCCACGTGATGTTTGATACTTTTTTTTTGGAATGGGTTTATTAGGCTTATGAACTAAAGGGGAGACTCTATCCTGGCAGGGAAAACGATGGCATGAGCAAAGGGGTGGACATCACCTCCGCCACAGCACTGGAAACAGCAGCAGGAAGGTGTGCCAAATACTGGCAAGGGGAAGCTGGTTTATAACCCCAAAAGCCCGCCCCCAACAACACAGCTCTAGCAAGGTTGTAATTCCCGAACTGCCATCAGCTGAGGATCGATTACCCAGAACACATTCATTTGTTTGTGGGGGACACCTGGATCAAACCATGACAGTATGCCCCTGGCCCCCACAAACTAATAATCATACATGATGTAAATACAATGTGTTCAACTCAACTCTTAAGTCCCCACAGCTTTCAACTGAGCCATAATACCAAAAATAAACCCATAATGGCACAGAACATTCACACTGCAAAACATGAGGCATAGCAAAAACAGAATGAACCAATACAAGATTTAAACCAAGCAGGGCACCATCAATCTCTAACTCCAAGTTCAATGATTCTAACCAATAAGTCTCTTGGAGATTCAATTCCACCCCTCCAGCTTGGCTACTCACAGTCCGGGAAAACGTCATCCGGTGCTGGCAGCTTTGGCACCCATCCATAGTCCTGGAATTCACTGGGTCTCCATTGCAACCCACAGTTCATCCTCATGGCTCCATCGGGCTCCATGCAGGCAACCTTGCACACCTGCTTCACACGCCGATGGCCATTTTTCAAAAACAAAACTGTGTTGCAAATCCAATGACCCTCTCTTTCTAACCAATCTCCATTCCACAGAACCAG
>PVHP010038162.1:0-17013 GCA_004024765.1 Zapus hudsonius | reverse complement strand
CCCAGCACCTGCATAAAGCCAGATGCACAAAATGGCACATGCATCTGGAGGGGTTTGGGTTTTTTTTGCTAGTGGCCCTCGCCTGCCCATTTTCTCTTCTCTTCTCTTCTCTTCTCTTCTCTTCTCTTCTCTTCTCTTCTCTTCTCTTCTCTTCTCTTCTCTTCTCTTCTCTTCTCTTCTCTTCTCTTCTCTTCTCTCTCTCTCTCTCTCTCTCTCTCTCTCTCTCTCTCTCTCTCTCCTCTTTGTGAAAATAAAGAAAACAAGGGGGAAAGTAAGAAAATGAGTTTCAAGTTCCTTAGATGATTTACTTTTCAATTTCATAGCAATTTCTTAGTGGATTCATCCAGAACAGTGGCATCATTTGTCCTCTCATAAAAACTCATGCTTTAAAAATATAGCATATGTTATTAATGTTTTGAATTGTACTCATAGTTCATGTTTATCATTGTCACCCCTCCCCCTCCCTCCAACTAGAATTCCTTGTTAATTACTAGCTTTGCTCAGTGCTTTTCATCTGTGATCAGGTTTGAAACTCACATCAAACTCTGAGATATGAGAGTGTACCCATTCCACAGACGGGGTTCAGAGAAGTTAAGTAGAGTAGCCATCCCAGGAAGAATTAGATAGGAACTTAAAATGTCTGCCTCTAAAACCTACTAACTTAACTACTACGCTCTCTCTCTCTCTCTCTCTCTCTCTCCATATATATATATATATATTGATTTTCCTAATATATATATATATATATATATATATATATATATATATACATATATATATTGATTTTCCTAATAAAATTAGAGGCAATGATGTATACTTTAAAAACTCAGTTAAATCAAAACATTGCTTTACTTGATTTTGGAGAGTTTTAGACACCATGAGGCTAACCAACTACTGGTTGGAATTCTGTTAGTCTGGTTTTCCAGTGGGCAAATGAATTAAGAAAGCAATATTAAGCACCACATTTCTGCGATGCAGGATAGTTACTTAGGGGCTACTAAGAATGCTGTGGCATTCCTCGGGGAAAGTGTCAGAACACACACCAATGATCCTGCTTTGGTATTGCATTTCCTAAATGTGTTTTCCCATTGATCTCCATGTAAGAAGCTCCCCAATTCTCATGACTTGCTTCAATATTAAGAAACCATGAAGGAAACATATATATATGCACATTTTAAGATTCCAGAAGATATAATACAAGAGCATTTGTAATTCCACTTTCAAAGAGAAGTTCTCAACTTTTGAGAATGCCAAAATTTTTTTAATGGAAATATCTTATTCAAGCCTGCCATCTTGAGGTCAATTAGAGAAATACTTAGGCTTTTTAGAGATTTCAAACACATAAACCAAGCAGGATATATATATTTCTTTTCTTTTCGTAGTGAGGATTTTAAAAACAACCACTATGATGCAAAATAAAAACGGGAAAACACACATCTTCAGCTTGCCACCATCAGCTGGCTGTGTCGTGGTTTTGCAGTGCCTTCCAGCCATATGCCACTAGGAATATACTCCATCGTGAGCAGGTGCACTGCAGAAAGGCAGAGCTCAGAGCATTGGGGACTGCGGGTAGCTCAGCAAGAAGGTACCTGAAAGGACTAAACATAACTTCAAGTATTAAGGAAGCAACTTTTCTCTGAATTCAAAGTGTGAGGCATTTGTTAGAATCAATGAATCAATATTGACACATTATTATTAGTTTAATTTTCAGATTTCCTTACTTATTACATGATATATTCCCCCTCCCTCAGCGCCTTACACATAGCAGGCAACTACACTCCCATTGAGCTAAACTCTCAGCTCTTAATGTCCTTTTTCTGTCCCAGAATCCCGACCTAGACGTCATGTTATACTTAGTTATGTGACAATTCTTGGATGTGTCCATCTCTCAGACTTGTTTCTGCTCATTGTGACAATTCTAAAGGATAGTGGACAAGTATTTTGTAGGTGCTGTGGTCAGCTTCCTAGTTGCTGTGCAGAAAGAACCCAAACAAAAGTGGCTTGCGTAGGAATGGGTTTATTTGGCTTACGGACTCGGGGGGAGACTCCATCCTGGCAGGGAAAACAATGGCATGAGCAGAGGGGTGGACATCACCTCCACCACAGCACTTGATATAGTGGCAGGAAGGTGTGCCAAACACTGGCAAGGGGGAGCTGGATATAACCCCCAAAAGCCCACCCCGACAACACAGCTCTAGCGAGGTTGTAAAACCCAAACTGCCATCAGCTGAGGATCCATCAATTTGAACACAGTCATTTGTTTGTGGGGGACACCTGGATCAAACCATGACAGTAGGATGCTTCACCATTGGACTTTGCCTAATGTTTTCTTCTTGATTAACCTGGGATTGAGGTTTTGGGGAGAAAATTGGAAAATTCCATTCTTATCACATATCAAGGCATATAGCATAAAATATCTGCATAAGTCATTAGAATTGTACATTGCATGTTTGTTTTCCTCATTCATTTATTTGCTGCCTGAATCACTTACTGGTAATTGTATGGAATTGTGGATATTTATTTGATACTTTGGGTTATAATCTAATGCTATTTTTATCAACTGCTTGACTGAGACATGGTCCTGCCATGTACCCCAGGCTTGTCTGACATTGGACTCTCAATTCTCCTACCTGAATACTGGATCCCCAGCCTGTGCTACCACACCCAGCTTCATTTATCTGGTTGATCAAACTATTCCTAAAAGTCTTTTGTTGGCTCCTGTGTTCCTTTGTCAAACTCCCATTGATGTTTTAGTTTAGGTTTTTTTTTTTTTTTTGACCCCTTTCTGGCACTAGACAGTACTCCAGTCATGTCTGGCATATTTCTTACCCTAGTTCTAGGATCAGCCACTACAGTACCAGAAAAGCCCTTTATTTTAAAAACTAGAAACTAATGTCAGAGTGCTAGGTGTGCATATAGCTACTCAAATGCCTTTGCTTGTAGACTCTCAGCTGAGTTCTGTGGCTCATTCTAACATCTTCCTCTTGATATATATATATATATCATATATATATATGATATATATATATATACACACGTGTGTGTGTGTGTGTGTGTGTGTGTGTGTGTGTGTAAGGAGCATCTCCAATAGCGGTAGGTCTGGCTCTCCTCCCCTACCAAATGCTATACATTTATTTAATTCTTCATTTCTAATATATATTTGTAATGTGTATCCACAAAGAAAACCTTATGCCCTAGAACTCAGTGAGAGCTTTTATTTTACACACAAATTTAAGTCTTTGATGCTATTGCTTGTTTGTAGAGCTTTAGTTTTTCTGTGTATGTGCATGTGTGTATGGTGTTCATACCTGTGTGGATGCATGTGTGTGTGATGTTCATACCTGTGTGGACGCATGTGTGTTGGGGGATACACGCAGGAGTGTGCCCATTTGTGTAGAGGCTACAGGACAACTTTTGGTGTAATTCCTTAGGTACATCATTCACCTGTTTATGAGACAGAGTATCTCATTGGCCTGAATTCACCAATTAGGTTAGACTGGCTGCCCAGTGAGCTCCAGGGATCCACCTGCCTCCACCAACCAGTGCTGGCATTACAGACACAAGCCATGGAGGCCTTATGTGGGCACTAGGAATCAACACAGATCCTCATGTTTGTGAGGAAAGCACTTTATTTCCTTTTAAAATGTAAACAATGAACAAACATAACTAAATGACATTCTCCTAGAACTTCTTTAGGAAGGCTGTGCAGGGTAAGGGCAGAATCAATAGAATATTTTTCTTCATCACATTTTTTTCTTTAAGTATTTTTTATTAAACATCTTTATTATGAATAAGTATATACATTGTATGAGCAAATCCTGTCAATGTGTCCCTGTTTCCCTCCTCTCTGTCCCCTACCCACTGGGGTCCTTCCTTGGTGCGCATACTGGATCTGTCCATAGGTTAGGGGGTTATGAACTGCACCCAAGGTAGCCATTTTTATTTTTTTCTTCCCCCTTTGTGCATTGTTGCTGAGGGAATCTATGACTGGATATTCTCCCCCACCATGGCTCTTACAATCTTTCCACCACCTCTTCCGCTTAGTTCCCTGAGTCATGGTGGGTGAGTTTTGAGTCTCATTTGTTGTTGAGATCTTAAGTATCTCTGGATCTTTGTGCTGGGTTGTGTTGAGTATCATTGGTGTCTGTCTCTATTGACCTTTCATGGGTTATCAGACTTGCTGTGGTGATTGGTCTCCTGTTTGTCTTGTCACTTTCTCATAGGTTTCATTTGGGCTCTGTGTGAAGGCTAGGTGTGGTTTGTCTCCTGCCAGGATGTCAGCCATCATCCAAGGACTTGTTGGAATTGGGTTGTCCCTGGCTCACTCAATGCCTTCTGAAAAATACAAACAGAATCTCCATCGGAGAGTAAGATCAATATAAGTTAAACTTTATAAGGGTTTTTTTGTTTTGTTTTGTTTTGTTTGGGGTAGGGTCTCCCTCTAGTCCAGGATGACCTGAAATTCACTATGTAGTCTCAGGGTGGCCTTGAACTCACAGTGATCCTCCTACCTCTGCCTCCCAAGTGCTGGGATTAAAGGCATGTACCACCATGCCCAGCTTAAAAAATTTTGATATAGGTGAACCATAAAGTAAATATTCACAGGTATTGGTGGTTATTATCACTTTTGCTCTTATATATGCAGACTTATGTGTAATGAACACATATATGTTCTTAAAGTTGATGATTTCACTTGATTTATAAGTTCTGAGTATGTTCGCTAATAATATATTTAACAAAAATAAAGACAAAACATTTTTCTTTTGCTTCAAAGCTTGGAATATATTGTCTCTTGATATTACATAAGCTTCCAATGGTAATTCTGATAGAACTGATATGCCTTTGCTCTTTTTTTGCTAATAACTGAGAATTCCATGACTCCATATTACCATTTCATTTCAGAATGGTCTCCCTCTACCCCTCCTCTCCTTCCTCCCTCCTCTCCTCTTTTCCTCCTCTCTCCAACATGCCCTTTTCTTAGCTCTCATGCCTTATCGTCCTGGTTAAAGGACCTGACTTTTTCATGCAGCCTGCTACCTTACTCAGTGTCTGAACTTCTCTTCTAAATGAAAGTATAATACTACTGTGCCCTGGCTCAGGGGGCACTGATGAATCTCCTAGCCTTGGATAATAATTCCCTTTGCTAACTTAACATGAATCATGTGTTTACAGGATGAAGAGACCTACTGTTGGTCACTTTGTGCTCATGTGATTTCACTTGGCAGATTGGCTCGTTCTTAGGCAGCATGTTTCTTCTGCTGGCCAATAGTGAATTCTTAATATATCACTTACCTCCAGGGGTACATGTAAAGCTATTCTCATAAGTTTTCTTATGAACAGAGCTTGTTTATTCTTCTGTATGAATTCCTTTAATTGCGTGAATCAGAAAGAATCGATTGAGGATGTCTTGAACCAAATAAGTCAAGTTGAAATGAAGTTGTAGCCAGGTGGATTGCCTGGCTCATGGCAGGATCAGCTGTCTCTGTCCACCTGGTCTCTTATCCACCATAGGCTGGTGAGGCTTTGGAAGTCCCACTCCATCATGGATGGCAATACCATGGAAGTTGTATAATGGTACCCTTTAATTTCACATTCTATTCTGACATCTGGGTTTCTTTCTTCTTCAAGTAATGAGGGAGTCTGGATTTGGAGTGTCACAGCAATGCGCAGAAATGTATTAGGAAGACAGCAACAGCAAATCCTAGGAGATCAGGTGAGCAGCTGAAAATCTGTAAATGTTTTAGGAACTAGAAGAGTTTGTGAGGAATGAGTATCATTAAGGTGGAAAATCGTGACGAGGGAGAAGCTAGCCTGGAAAAAGTGTGCTTTAAGTTGGGATGAGTCTATGGTAGCCAAGTGGGGCCTCTGTAAGGAGGATGCTTGTATAACCTTGAGTCTCCCAAATTTGATCAAAGGGAGGTACTTGACAAAGTCACTGAGGAGCACTCAAGCCAAACAACATACAGCCATTCTAAGAACACAAAGCCTGGAGTGAGGCTCCATAGACCTGGTCACACAACTTAGCTAGGGAGAGAGGATACTTAGGACCATTTCTGTGGTTAGTGTTGCTTTTTGGCTGTCGAGTCTTGGGAAATTTATATTTCTCCCACATATTCCCTGTAGAGTTGTTTTAGCAATGACACAAGTATACTGTCCAACAATGTCCATTCATGTTCAAACAAAAATCAGAGAGAGGCTGTTTTGTCTTGATCCATGGCAATTACAGAGTGGTCTTGTTTGATTCTGGTGTCCGGTGTCCTGTGAAGTTTCTTATGCTTAAGAGAAAAATGCTAAGGCGAGCTCCAAGCAATGATAAGGCCTTATGATGGTACTAAGTAGCTCCCAGGTGAAAAAGACCACTTTCCTGTTCCTTTCTAAATGTCTAGAACCTAAACCTATGTGATATAGATGGTTACTGACTAGATAAAAGATTGATATAGACAAATTGATGTATTAAACATTGTCACCAAAGTTTTTCTTAATAATATGGATAAAGATGTTTTGCTAGAGCTACTGAGTCAATACATAAGAGGCTTTAGAATTTCTAACAAATAGCCATGTTCTCATGGGCCTTATTAGAAACAGTATAAACTTGAAGCTGAGTTAAATACTATTGGTCATAGAATACTTGAATGGTTAATTTGAATCTCAACTTGAGTGAGCCAGGGAGCACCTAGAGATGGAGTGCGTATTATTCTGAGTTGTCAGGTGGTTCCTGCTGGAGTTTTACACTTGCACTAGCAGACTGGGGAGAGCAGATTACCCACCCTAATACAGATGGGCTCTATGCAACCATCATAAGATCTGAATAGAGCAAAACAGCTGAGTAAGAGAGCATTTCCCCTGCCTGGCCCCCTTGAATTGGATCATCTGTTTTCTGCCTTTAGACTCAACCTACCATCAGCTTTTGAACTAGGAGTATACCATCTCTTACTCTTTTGGTGGTTTGATTCAGGTGTCCCCCCATAAACTTAAGTTTTCAAAATGCTAGATCCCTAGCTGATGGTCAATTTGGAAATTGGAACCTTTTTGGAGGTGTTTTGTTGGGGGTGGGCTTATGGGCATTGCCAGTGTTTGGCACACTCTCCCGTTGCTGTTGTCCATCTGATGTTGGCTAGGAGGTGATGTCCAGCCTATGCTCAGACCGACATTTCTCCTGCCATCATGGAGCTTGCCCTGAAGTCTGTAAGCCAAAATAAACCATTTCAGCTTGCTTTTTGTAGGTTTTTTTGTTGCAGCAATGAGAAAGCTGACTGCACCACCCTGGGTCTAGAGTTTACTCACTGAAATTATGGATCTCTCAGCCTCCACAATTCCCTTATAATAAATGAACACACACACACATTTGTGCACACCAATGGTCCTAATTAAATATCAAGTTACTATCTTGATAGTATTGGTGTGAATCACATACAGAAAGTCCATTTACCCACTTCTCATTTTAGGATATATTTTACAAGTTTAAAGTTAAAGGGATCTTTTCAAGAGGAAAAGCAAAAGCTATTTTAGTGAAAACTGTTCTTAGTGCTCTTTGACCAGAGAAGCTTCTACAGCCCCACAGGGGTCATCCCTGTAATGGAGGAATCTGTTCAATTGATGAGGGCTCCCTAATGCAAGGGTGAATTGATTTCTCTAACGGCTACAGGCCCAAGCTTCTTCATGGGGTCTCTCTAATGAGATTACAGACCAGATAGTCCAACTTCCTGAGACACAAGTATACAATCTGTGGAAATGTCAGAGATATTATAAACAAATGCCAAAGAGTATTGTATGAGGCAAAAGTTCACACGGCAAACCCTACTATTAAGTGAAGGAAACAAGCAAGTAATCTTCAAATTTATTTTTCAACTGGTAGATCAAGGCACAGTTATATCTAAATTGATTTTTACTAAGGTATTTTAAGAAAATACTTATGCATGAGTCAATCATGTATCTTCAACCTCTCTTCGAGCTCTAGGAACAATTGTAAGGCTATAAAATAATTGGAATCATGAAGACCCCACATATCGGAGGTTCTAAGTTGATCAGAAAGCTATCCTTGGAGTGATGAAATTGGGAGTATTCAACAGAGTCCAGGTCTCACCTGTATTCAAAAATTTCCAATTCATCCATACATTTAAAGGTACATGGGGGGTACTGAAGAAATGAATCACAGGTTAAGGCACTTGCCTACAAAGCCTAACAACCTGGGTTCAATTCCCCAGTCCCCACATAAAGCCATATTCACAAAATGGTGCATGCATTTGGAATTCATTTCAGTGGCAAGAGTTCAGACATGCAGTATTCTCTCTCTCTCTCTCTCTCTCTCTCTCTCTCTCTCTCTCTCTCTCTGCTTGCAAATAATAAAATATTTAAAGGTACATAGGGCCTTTAACATAATAGTTTGGCAATCTAAGCTACCCAAAACACAAGCATCAGTTTAAAAGGAGCATCAGATTGAAAGTGGAAGGACCCTGGACAGTGGAAGCAGACCTGGATGGCATGTGGAGAAGTGAGCAGGAATCCAAAGGGCTTTATCAACAGGTAAAGATGTAGATTGGATGAAAGCTATAGTGGACAGGGAAAGTTGGATGTTAATTTGTACACCAAGACTTAAAATAGGTTCAAGACTATTTCTTTGTTTGTTCTCTTGTATTAAAAACAAAAGACCCACTCTCAGTGTGTGCCAGCTTGGGCTGCTTCTTAGTGCTGTGCTCAAGCTTTAATGTTCAGTGCTGTCCTGTAGTTTCCAAAGCTAAATATAGGAAAACCATAAGAACATTTCTCTCATAGGATCGCAGCCCTGGAGTGAGTCAAAGGCTCTATGATCTCAATAGCATTTTATATTTTAGGTATGAAAAATCAAGGTTAGGATAGCATACTGACAAAGGATTTAAGCATGCCGAGTTTGGTGTACTACATTCTGGCTGGAGAATCATGGGCAAGTTGGTATCTGAGCCTATATTTTCTTATGCAGATGTTTGAGGAGTTACACTGGTTCGTGCAATGCTTGGTCACAGCTCAGCAATTGGAGACCGTCATCTAAACTGCACCCAGGGGAGAAAGGCAATGGATGTATACATGTCATCTATTGTCTGGCAGGCATGGTACTAGCCAGGTTCATGTCGTGTCTCCCTAATCATCACAAATCCCTGGAAGGCAGGTGGGAGCTCTGACAACAGTGAGGTGCAGGAGAACGCACCGAGTCGGAGGAGGGCTTGTCTCATTGCTAATCGGTGGTCACCAACTCTGACTTAAGCTAAAAGATTATGATTCTACAATGTGATTGACAGAGATGATAAGGAGAGAGTTATACAGCTTTCCTAATAAGATTTAATGGGAAAAACAAGACCTTTAAAGTACTATGATTACAAATGCATCAACATTCAATAATTTTTAGAGCAACTCCGAGAGACACTGTCAGTAATTAATTTTTCAGGTCTTGACAAAGCAACCCAACCTCTGAAACACATTTCTTTGCGACAGGTACAGCTCATAGTGTCAATGATGGCACTAAGTGCAATGCCCAAAGTGCTCCAAAGTAACAGTTTCCTTCTGCTTTCTCGTACCCGTGAAGCGAAGAGTTGGCATCCAGGAGAAAAGGGCACTCCTAGACATGAAGGAAGACACAGAAGTACTCATGGACGTTTGTTCAAGGCTCTTCCAAAAAATAAAGTAAAATAAAATAAAGCAAAGTAAAATAAAATAAAGAAGAAACTGGCTGAAAGCTAGGTAACTCAGTTAAACAAGTATTCTCCATACTGACATACTCCAGTGAATTAGGGGAATGTGGGAATGATGGACAGTGCAATTCTCTGGCTGGTCACAGGTAACAGAACCAGTTCCGTTACATTTCAGCTGGACTTTTCTCAACACCTGGTCATGCACAGGCTCTGCCTCTGGGCTCACTTACACCTTAGATCTGGCTTGGCTTTGTGGCTTTTTTTCCAGTCCTTGCCAGCCCTCCTCAACTTCCCCAAACCCTCTCCTTGCCCAGACTTTCCTAAACAACAAGAGGCCACTTTTCTCTCTTCTGGGAATCATGAAGATGTTGGATATAAATGAATCAAGTAACAGAATCATTAATGAAAACATGTAGCAGGTTTTTTTTTATTAGCTTCACTTTGACAACTACTTTGTCTTTACTAGTTAGATTATTTGTAAACAAATGGGTTCATCTATTAATTTTACTTCTTAGTGTTATCAAGTGACCTGAGTTTTCATTTGAACCTTGATTTACATTATTTTTCATGAAAAGCACTTCTCATTCAATTTTAATGCAGGTGAAAAACACTATGGTGATTAAATTTCAGACACATTCCACTCTTTGCTGTTCTCATGGTGAAAAAGAATCTTATTTTAAGCAAACGAATAGCGCAGACAATGACTCCTATTGAAAAATTATGGATGGATTCAAAATTACAACTTAGAAACCTTCACATATAAGAGTATTCCACAAGGGTACCCTGTGTATGTGTGTAAGCAGTTCAGGAAGGAGGAAAGAGAGGGGTGAATAGTCCAACACAAACACCAGAGTAAACTGAGAAACGTAGTGAACCTAGAGGATGTAGTTGACTTAGTCAACCTCTCATTTTTGGGACAAAATACCTGACAAAAATCAGTTTACAAGGGCTGGAGAGATGGCTCAGCAGCTAAGAAAAGCCTAATGACCTGGATTTGATTCCCCAGTACCCACATAAAGCCAGAGCTCCCATTCCATTTCTCTCTCTGTTTGCAAATATTTTTATAAATCAGTTTAAGGGAGAAAGGGTTGATTTCAGCTTCCAGTCCATGATAGCAGGAGCTTGAGGTAGCTGGTTGCATTGGGCACAGTGAGGAAGCAGAGTGGATGGATGAACATTTTTGCACTTAACTCATAAAGTGTTGAACTTCCCTCATGATCTTTGTCCTGAGCTGCAGTTATGGGTTAAAACAAACAGGACTGTTTCAAGAAACCTGACTTCATGTTCAGTGTGCAGCCATCAGTGCTTTGCTGTCTCTGCTCAACTCTCACATCTAGGGTTCCAGTCATCTTCCCAGAACGGTTTCTACATGGGTCAAGGCTTGTCTTTGTCCATTAACAAGGACAACGGTGCAGTTTGCAAAACTAAGCCATTTCCCCAAGGAACACACGGTAGCCAGAACAGCTGTCTCCCCTGTTCCAGCTCTGCAGGCGGACATCAAGAGCAGTGTTTTTTGGATCCTGAATCAGAGCTCCTTGGACTCTCTCACCCATTAGCCCCTCCTTCTATGCCATGCTCTGGAACACTCCTGGGGGCTCTGAGTTCTGAAATGTACTCACTTCCAATATTAAAAAACTGTATGGATAGCTTTCTAGATGTTCTAATAAAGGAAATATTATACAAAATGCTTCAACATTTGCTCAGCGAAAGGAGACAAATAACAGTAATTAATGGAGCAAATTGGGGGGAAAAGTTTTTTATTCTTATGAAAAGCTGCATTCACTCATGCAAAATAAAGGTCTGGAGGCAGGTAGGGGTTTTGTGTAAGGCATCTTCACTGAAAAAAAATCTCTTTTAGTTTGGAAAACAGTGCCTTGTCCAGCATTCTCTCCTCTACTCTGAGAAGGCTGGCTGCAGTACCCACTTCCCCAGAGTCCTTTGGCTTATTCCCCAGCATGCCTCTTGCTTCACGCCAGCTATAATGCAGCGTGATTCCCTGTTTGTGAATATCTGCAATAGAAACTCTACTGACACCTAATGCATTCTGCTGACACTGTCTAGCAGACTCCTTGTCATTGTTTGACCTTCTCATCCTCTCTGCATGTTAAAATTACTTAAGGAGTGCATGTACTAGAAGTTTGGTGCCCTGAAACTGCTAGAGGAAAAGGTCACACAAATTCAATACACACAGATTTTATTTCTCATAGCTGATGCAGAACCACATGCCTTGAAAAGTACAGAGAGACACTGGTCTCAGAGACCCTTGCAGACCCCCCTCCATCCTGTATATTACTACATGACAGCCTGCATCTGACATGAAATTCACACAGTTTGAGAACAGGGAACCCTTATTTTATATATGTTCATATATTTTATATATTTTAATATGCAATAAGATAGATAAGAGGTTACATTTCAAACAATAAGTTTACAAGTTCCATTTCATTATATCTTAAGTCATTATTGGTTTTTTTAAGTGAGAACTGTGTTAAATCCAAATTAAAATGAGAAGAGGAGTTAAATGCATAGTCTTGACTTCTCTATATCACACTGTCAAAATGCATAGGTTTTTCCTTGGTAACAAACATCCATCAAATTTCAGTGGTATTTCATGGCAAATTTTCAGATTTACAATTCAATATATAATGTTCTTGGATTTGGCAACTTTATGGATATGATTTGGTTTTTCAGTCAGTGTTGACAGGTTCTATACTTGAGGCAGAAGGATTACTTAACTCAGTGAGTACTGAGCTAGTCACCACTATGTGCTATTCACTAGGATGACAGCCATAATAAAAACAAAAGTTGAGACCAAGTTCTTGCTGTGTAGGTGGCCCGGAAATCACCTAATCACCTAATATGACACCTTGGAAATTAAGAAAATAGGAGCAAAAGGGCAATGTCTGGCTTTTCCCTCCTTTCTGTGTGAAATCTGGACATTAAAGGCTCCTCTAGCCTTTCTCCCCTGTAAGTGAATCTCAGAACCCTCACATGGCACTTGTCCTGTCCTACCTAGAGAAAAGGACTGACCACCCAAGAATCTGCATAACCAGCTTCATTGAGTTCCCCCACCTCATTACCTTGGGGGAAACCCTCCTGTCCAATCGCCTTCATACGACTGTCCACCTTCACTGAATCCACGCAGAAAGATATAGTTCTCCTGGGCCCTCAGTAATCTTCATTTCTAAATATTTCTTTTATATAAAATTTGAGTTAAATATATCTGCTATGCTTTTCTGTTTCTTGCCAGTCTTTTGTTGTAGGAGTCCTTGTGATGAGTGAAGTCAAGGTATGACTCATTTTCTCCAACTGTCATCTGTATTAGAGTTGGCATATGGCATGTTTTATAACGAGACACATGTGTTACAGCAACACCAGGAAGTAAACCAAGGCAGGCTGCCATGATGGTGACAGAGAATATGCTGTTTTGGAGCAGTATTTTGGGAGGCATCTAGAAGGAGTTAAGTTAGAACAAAGGCTTGACTAGAAAGTGAGAGAAAGCAGAGGAAGAGTTCTTGAAAGAACTTCAAATGCAAAGGTCGTGAGCTCAGCCCAGACCGAGTGCCTGATGAAGCCACTGTGGTGGAACAGAGGGAACACCCAGCATTTTCAAACTCCCATGGGAACAGCCCATCTAGCTCTGCTTACAGCACTGCAAGGCTTCTCCAGTCCAAGGTACCAAGTCCTTCCACATTCCTCCTGCAAGTACTTAAAAAAAGGCCAAAACCCACATGATTAGATTCATCATAGCAGCAACCCCGCTTCTCAGTACCTTTTTTTTTTTATTGTAGTTGTCTTCTCCTTGCTGGGACAAAATACCTGACCGAAAGCAGCTTATGGGAGGAAAGGGTTTATTTCAGGTTGATAGATTCCAGGGAAAGCTTTACCATGGTAGAAGCTGGTTTACTTCATCACACATCCACAGCAAAGCTTGGACAGTCAGCACCAGTAAGTACAAGCTGGTTCTGAAAACACAGGGCTGAAATACACCCCAAGTTGGTCTCTGGTGACACATTCCCTCCAGCAGAGCTCCATTACTCAAACACCTCATTTAATTAAAAACATCTGACGCTATGAGTATTCGAACTCATACTTAGCATGAGCAAGGCATTGGTTTAGAGCACTGGTACCCCACAAATGGTATAAATAAATGAAAATAAATCTAAGTACCAGGCATCATTGTACCCATGTGTAAACTCAGCATCCATGAGGTGGGAGCAGGAGGATCATGAGCTTGAGAGACCCTGTCTCAAACAAATAGGGGACTGGGGATGTAGCTCTGTGGTAGAGCACTTTGCCTAGCATATACAAGATCATAGTACAACCTTAAGCACAAAAATAATAAATGAATAGGGTCTGGAGAGATATCTCAGTTGTAAAGGTTCTAGCCTGCAAAGCCCAACAACCCAGGTTTGATTCCCCAGGGCCCACACATAGCCAAATGTACAAGGTGGTGTATACATATCTGGAGTTCATTTGCAATAGATAGAGGCCTTGGCATTCCATTTTCTTCCTATCTATCTCTCTATCCCCCTCTCTCTCTCCCTCTCTCTCTGTATGTCTCTGCTTGAAAATAAATAAAAATATTTAAAAATAAACCTAAAGAATCTAATAAGAAATTAACACAAACATCTTTACATTCATAAATTGAAAATTTAGAAGAAATAGACCAGTTCCTTAAACTAAGTTCAACCAAAACAAAACAGGTAAACTGTATAGCATAGTCACTGGAAAAAACTTAATTCTTAATTTATATTTTAAAAGCTCATAGGAAATAAATCTCCAGGTCCCATAGGTATCAACGAAAAATTCTATCGAACATTTAAAGAACACCAATTTTGTTAAATTTCATCTAGAAAATAGAAGAGGGAATTTTTTCACCTCATTTTATCAGTCAGGCATTACTGGGACACCAGAACCAGACCAAAACAAAATACAAAAATATACAATACAAACAGAAAATCACAAATCAATTTCTCACAAGATTAGACACAAAAAACCTTGACAAAATATTGTTAGACCAACTCAAACAATGTACAGAAAGAATTCTACTCAATAACAAATTAAATTTATTCCAGGTATGCAAAGTTAGTTGAACATTTGAAAATAAATCAATGTAACCCACCATATCAGCAAGCTAATGAGTATATTAAATTATATCCTCTCCTCTCCATAAAAAACTCTCAATAAAATTCAACACTCACTGAGCATGAAAATTCTAGGCTAGCAATAGAGGGGAATTAACCAAACTTGATAAAGTATATATTTAAAAAACCCTCCTCTAACATAATACTTAAATCTACTCCCCTGAGGTCTGAATCGCAGGAAACATGCTCATCCTGTCTAACAACTCATATGTGTGGGTGTCAAGTACAGATGTGCAATCTGGGCCCTTATGCATGCTAGGCAAGAGCTCTAACATAGAGTGACACCTCCAATATTTGAGGAGTCTTAAATCAATGTAACACTGGAAATCTTAGCTGCTGCTATGAGGTAAGAAAAGGAAAAGGCTTACAATTGAGAAAGAATAAGTCTGTAGTCGAAACTGACATTTTTTTCTGTGTAGAAGTTGCAAGAAGCTACATAAAAAACAAAAACATACAAATCTTCTCAGATATCATAAGTGAACTCAGCAAGGCAATAGGTCATGAGAAAAATGTACAACAATCATCTGTGTTTCTATTGTTAGCAATGAATACCTAGAAATAAGGTTTAAAATATAATATTATTTTAAGCATTCCACAGAAAATTAAATACATAAATGTACATTTGACACATGTGTAAGATCTGATTATTATAAAATTCTGTTGAAGGAAATCAAGGAAGATTGAGATATACAGAGATGCATACCTTCTCATAGACTGGAAATTCCCATATAGAAAGGAAGTTCTTTTCCCTCAGACAAATCTATATTTTAAATATAATCTCCAGTAAAATCCAAAAAATTATTTATAGATATAGTACAGTTATTCTAAAATTACATGAAAAGGCACAACACTATAATACATATAGCTATCTTTACTAAGAAGAATAAAGTAGATTAAAGTTACTATGTAACCATAGAAAACACAGTATGTGCACATTTAACACAAAATGTATATGATCAAATTATTATAAAATTTACATGGCAAGTGTTAGAGTCTCAGAGCTCCCTATCATCCCCTCTCGTCCTTACCATCCAGCCAAAACTCAACAGGAGATCTAGTCAACCTGTCTACTTCCCTTGGCACCATCCCTCACCTTCACAAGACCTTCTTCAACCGAGCAAGTCACCATGCCTCAGTCTCTCTTTCTCTGGTCCTCTTTCCTGAAGTCAGGTTTATGCCGAATCTCTTTATCTCTCTGTGGTCACTATATATTTCTGTCTGTCACATCTGCCTCCCAACCACTTTTCTTTTTACACACACCTACTCCCGCATCCTCCCCCACTTAGATCCAAGCACCCTACACCTGTCTGTGAGTATGGCTTCCAGGGAGCCTCTCCTTCCTCTTCCTGAGCCACCAGCTCTGAGTGATCTATCTGCACCAGTCCCAACCACCTCAGCTGCAAATAGGGTGTGCTGGCTGCCACGGCTTCTTTCTTCAGTGTGCCCTCCCCTTTTTAACCACTCTACACTAAGCTGCTAATAATGATGATGATAATTAATAATCTCTGATAACTCACACACTAGTATGAGAACCTCTGTATCCAAAATTCCTGACGGAATGGAAGTGGCAAGGGGTAGCAGTTCTGATCAATGGAATGTGGAAGACCCACACTAGTATGGTCAACTAATTTTTAAAAAAATGCAAAAGCAATTTGTGAAAGATAGCTTTTTCAATAAATGATGTCAGACAATTGCACATTATAAGGCTTACATATTTAAAAATAAAACATAAAACTAATAAAAAGCTTTATAAAAAGAGTAAAAATTCTTTTGGACTTAAATGCACAGGTTTCTGAGCATTTCCATTAAAAGCATGATACATAAACAGAAACATAACAAATTGATTAAAAACCAACAACAAAACTTGTTCTGAGAAAGCCATGCTAAGAAAGAGAGAAAGCCAAGCTACAGGTTGGGTCTGGGGAAAATCCTTGCAAGCTCACGTCCACAGAGGAGTAGGATGGTGTCTATGGTAACGAAGAACTCTCACATGGAACAGCAAACAAACAAACAAAACACAATCGTAATCTGATTGGAAAGTAAGCAAACACAGGAGCAGATGTTATACCAAAGAGGAAACGGGAAGATCAGTTAAAGATGTAAAACTGTTCTAAATCATTAGCCATCAAGAACACATACACAGTGTTGGAAAAGAGTGATAAAATAAAGCTAATCACACACACACACACACACACACACACACA
>PVHP010038161.1:0-16942 GCA_004024765.1 Zapus hudsonius | reverse complement strand
TCCTCATGCTTGCATGCCTGCCTACTGAGCCATGTCCCCAGCCCCCAGAAGACATTCTTGAAAGGTGTCTATAGATTGTTCCAAGGACAATATTAACCACCAGGAGCGGGAACCATATGTTCTGGTAGGCAGTCAGACATTTGTCTCTGTGCCCAAGCCCAGAACCCCGCATCTGAAGGGGGGTTCCCTCTTGACTGTCTGCAGCTGCCACGATCAGGTGGACTCTTACTATGAAGGGTTGTTGAAGCTGAAGAGGCAGAGTTGATTGACATCAGGTGAGCAGCTTTTGGTCCTTCCTTGGTGTGAGAACCTTTCCCAGCCACGGATTTGAAAGCTTTATATTTAGAAGTGATGCATTAGAGCATCATTGAAGTGATCTGCACTTTAAAGCCATTTGCTGGCTTCCCCTCGTCTCGAACCTTACTTTCAGCCCCTTTTAACTTATCCCCGGTGCTTACTTATGTCTCCTCAAGTAAAAGATGATGGGAGAAGAGAACGACAAGAGCCGCCCTAGGTCGAAGGGCAGATCGAACAGGACAGAGGGAGAAGGTGACTTTCCTGTGGTCGGCATTGGCTGAACTTGGGAGGTGTGATGTTGGAGACACTTAGGAGATCATTTCATAAGGGTGATTTCAGTTGGATGCCGTGGCACACACCTCCAATGTGAAGAC
This sequence comes from Zapus hudsonius, assembly GCA_004024765.1. Lineage (NCBI taxonomy): Eukaryota > Metazoa > Chordata > Mammalia > Rodentia > Dipodidae > Zapus > Zapus hudsonius. The sequence continues at coordinate 16,271 of PVHP010038161.1, read as the reverse complement.
AGGACTATCAGGAGTTCAAGGTCAACCTCAGTTACCTATTGAATTTTTCCCTTTTTTATTTTTTTTAAAACTTTTTATTGACAGCTTCCATAATTATAGATAGTAGGCCATGATAATTCCCTCCCCACCTTCACTTACCCCTCTCAAATCCACCCTCCATAATATCCTCTCTCTTTAGACTTATTGAATTTTAACCCAGCCTAGGATACACGACAGGCTGTCATAAACAACCCATTACCTTCAAATCTTATGTCGAGCATTCATCTAATTTGTTGTGTGCCTCGTGATGCGTGTTGTGATGCTTCATGAGGATTTTCTAGGGGTGCCTATGGCACAGGGACAGGTGTCCCCCCTTAACTAGAGTTTCACATTCCATGACTTTTGTGACGTGGTTAACCAAGATCCAAAAATATTAACTGGCAAATTCCAGACCTCAGCAATTCAAGCATTTTAAAAAATATCTTTATTGTCAATAATTAGAAACATTATATGAGCAAATCTTGTGATGGTACCCCCGTTTCCCTCCTCTCTGTCCCCAACCCACTGGGGCCCTCCTCAGTGGGTATAAGGGTAGGGAGTTAAGAATTGCACAAGAGGTAGCCATTTTTTCCCCTTTGTGTGTTGTTGCTGAGGGAGGCGATGTCTCTGGATATTCTCCCCCACCATGGCTCTTACAATCTTTCCTCCCCCTCTTCTGCTCAGTTCTCTGAGTCATGGTGGGTGAGTTTTAAGTCTGCTTTATTGTTGAAATCTTAAGTGTCTCTGGACTTCTGCTTTGGGTTGTGTTGGATATCATTGGTGTCTGTCTCGTTGACCTATCCTGGGTTATCTGACCTGCTGTGGTGATAGGTCTCTTGTTTATCACGCCATTTTCTCATAGGTTTAATTTGGGGCCTACATGATAGGCAGGGGTGGTTCATCTCTTGCCAGGATGTCAGCCATCATTCCATGGCTTGTTGGTGAAATTGGGTTGTCCACGGCTCTTGCTGCCTTCAGGAAAATCCAAACAGAATCTCCATCAGAGAGTGAGATAAGCGTAGGTTAAATGAGACAAACATTGCTAATTTGACAAGATTCTAATGGGTGTAGTTTCTCTGTAGCTCTCTGGTAGTGGGAATTTCCCCTTGGAGCCTGGGTTCTTGGTCCCCATAGGATTTTGCCATGGATCCCAGTTCCAGTTAAGGGTTCTTTGTCACTAAGCAGATCTCTTAGTGGTTTAATGCCACTATTGCACAGATGAGCATTTCTTGACTTGCTGGTCTCTTCCATATAGCAGTGTGTTCAGCATTTTCATGACAACAGTCTGTATTGTATATCAGTGGCCTCTACTTTCTCCAAATATCATTGACCAATTTCCCCTGGCAGCTCATGCAACACCTCCCGGTGCTACACATGCTACCATCTGGGAGGTGGTTACCATCCTGGATCTAGAAGGATCTCTCCATGTTGTGTGACGACACTCTGTGGTATCTTCAGCAACAGGGTCTTACCTTTGGCCTGGGGAGGGTATTCAAGAGCTTTGACAAAAGCCTGTCTTGTTTTGGGGACCTTGTGTGTCTCTTTGATCAATGACTCAGTTTGGGAAGGAACCAATGACTTGGACAGGGAGTTGTAGGCCTGAGCAATTTTTCATGAGGTTAGGCTTCTTCCCATTCTATTAAAGGCCCTTCTTCCCAGGTGATGCCCACAGCTTCCTCCGGAGCTTATTGTACGAAAGTAAGGATTTTATGGTATTGATTCATTATGGGTTTAGTTTATTGTATAGATTCCCCCTCCCCCCATTTCTTCCATCCCTTTTACTGTCTCTCAATTCACCTGTCATGTTTGCTTAGAGTTTAAGCTTAGCCTGTTTAGGAATCACATATGAGGGAGAATATGTGGCGTTTGTCTCTCTGTTCTTGTGTGAGTTCACTAAGTATGATCTGCTCCAAGTCCATCCACTTTTCTTTAAATTTCATTATGTCATTTTTCCTTTCAGCTGAGTAAAATTCCATGGTGAATATGTACCACAACTTTGATATCCATTCGTCCAGTGATGGGCATTTGGGTTGATTCCAATTCTTAGCTATTAGTAATTGAGCTGCTATAAACATGGTTGAGCAAATAAATGTCTCTGTGCCAAGGCATGAAATTTTGAGGGTAGATGCCCAGTAGAGAGATAGCTGTGTCCATTGGTAGCTCTATACCCATCCTGTTCAGGAGCCTCCACGGTGCTTTCCATAGTGGTTGTACAAGTTTGCAATCCCACCAGCAGTGAATGAGGGTTCCGTTTTCCCTGCATCTTCACCAGTATCTATTGTTGATGGATTTTTAAATGATTTCCATTCTTACTGGAGTAAAGTAGAATCTCATTGTAGTTTTGATTTGCATTTCCCTGATGATTAAGGATGATGAACACTTTCTTAAATGAGAATTGGCCATTTGTGTTTCCTCATCTGTGAATTCTCTGTTGAGATCAGTGCCCCATTTTGTGAGGGGGCTGTTTGATTTATTATTTAAATTTTTAGTTGTTTGTAAGTTCTAGATATTAGACCTCTGTCTGTGTTATAGCGGGTAAAGGTATCTCCCAGTCTGATCGTGGTCCATTGGCTCTGAATATGGTATTTTTGTCTGTACATAAGCTTTTAAGCTGATGAGATCCCACTGGTTAAGTGATTGCTGCATTTTAAAATTTCTTATCATTCTGAGTAGTGTGATGAGATCTTATACAACTCTCCTCCACCCCACTTGAGTCAGAGGTCATCCAGTGCCTTTGCTACCCAGAATTGATGTTTAAAAAAATCTTTTATTGAGAGCTTCTATAATCATAGATCATAAGCCGTTATGATTCCTTCCCCACCCTCCCTCATCTCTCATCCCCCTCTCTATGAAGAGGTGTTCTGTTTCAGTGTTATCATCTTTTCCTCCCATTATGTGTAGGTATTATCAGGCACTATGAAGTCATGAATATTAAGGTCATTTTGTATCTGGAAGTTTGCTAAACCTTGATTTTTAATAAATCTTCATAAAACCAAATAAATCTTTTGCATTGCCTCAGATGATTTGCCAAATATTATTATTAAAGCTCCCAGTAAAACAAACAGTCACTTTGGTTTATGTACGTGAGCTGTACAAGGTAAATGGTTTGGTTTTGTTCTTTCCATGCCCGTGTATCATGCGCTTGGATCTGATTCACCTCACCTGGTATCTTTTCATATCCTCCATCACCCCTCCACTTCCCCTTCTGCATAACTGATAATCCCCCTTTACTTCTTAAAAACATTTTGTGTTTGCTTGTGTGCATGTAAGTAAGCATGCATATGTGTGTGCATGCTTATAGGTGCGCCAGGGCCTCTGGCCACGGCAAATGAACACCAGACACCTGCACCACTTTGTGCCTCTGGCTTTATGTGGGTACTGAGGAATTGAATCCAGGCCATCAGGCTTTGTAAGCAGGTGACTTTAACCAATGAGCAATCTCCTCAGACATGAAAAACTGTATAATATTTATTCATGAATAAATTCAAATATATATGTTTATATGTATATACAGATACCCCATAAATCACATATGTTGGTTTGAGTGTGTGGGTATGCACTAAAACATGTTACTGATCTTACCTTTAGACCTTTGGATGTAATTCCAGGAGAGAAAATTTTCTGAATTCTATTAGAATTATGAATTTATCAATTTCTCTTTGCATGGCTATTTCTTGTTGGTTCTATTTTGTTGTAAATTTCCTAAGTTATTCTGCTGAATGATATGGATCATTACTTTAAATCATTACTGGATGGAATTTCTCAAATGAAATGAGCTCTCTGGTCCTATTTGATGCTTTCTTTTAAAGTATATTTTGTCTGTTTACTATTACAAGTAACTTTTAAAGTAATTTACACAGGAGGTTGAAGAGATGTCTCAGTGATTAAAGGAGCTTGCTTGCAAAGCCTGACAGCCTAGGTTCAATTCCCCAGAACCCACATAAAACCAGATGCACAAAGTGGCACGTGCATCTGGAGTTTGTTTGCAATAGCAGGAGGCCCTGGAGCACCCATTCCCTCTGTCTTTCTGTCTCTGCTAGTAAATAAATATATAGAAATATTTTTAAAACTAATTTACATGGTATAGTCTTTTACTCATTTCTATGTTTTAAGAATTGTGTTGGGGCTGGAGAGATTGCTCAGTGGTTAAGGCCCTTGTCTGCAAAACCCAGCGACCAGAGTTGGATTCCCCAGTACCCATATAAAGCCAGATGCACAAAGTGGCACATGCATCTGGAGTTCCTCTGCAGTGGCAGGAAGCACTGGTGAGCCCATTCTCTCTCTCTCTCTCTCTCTCTCTCTCTCTCTCTCTCTCTCTCTCTCCTCTCACTGTCTATCTACTTGCAAATAAATAAAAATTACTTTTAAAAAAGAACTGTGTTGGATATTTGTTTTAAAACAGGTCTGACAGAGTATGCCTCCGCTTTGATTTCTAGCCCAATTTTAATATGCAAATTTAACGTCTTCATCTTTATTTTTTACATTTTCATTTATTTCTCTAAATTGATTTCTTCTACTCATCATGATATTTTCTTATTCACTCTTTGCTCTCGTCTTATCTTTGACAAGCATCTGACCTAGGGATGGGGATGGAGCTAAGGGATAGAGTGCCTAGCCCTGGGCTCATCCCAAGCACTGAAAGGAAAAAACAGCACCTTGAACATTGTAGCTTCATCATGTCCTTCTCCTTCCTCCATGGTCATCGACTGCAGTGGAGTGATTGGAAGACACGTTGTCACCGATCCTCACTTTTAATTTTCCCTTTGAAGCACTTGCTGTTTTGTTCTGTCACTTGCTAAATGAATCAGGCCACATCCTGCCTAACCATGAGACACCCGGGCGGGCAGGATCCCATCTCCTGGTCCCACTCACCTTCTGCTATTTCTCTAACCATTGAATTAATCAAACCAATCATTTTATGATTAATAATTAATAAGTTAATGAAATGGAATCATTTAACATCAGCCTGTGTATAATGGGTTTTCATTTACTGATTGATCCTTATTTTAACTCAGCTTTGCCTCCCATTGGCAGTTTCCATATTCTATAACTTCTTCTATGTTAAAGAAAAAGAACGTTTATTCATGTGGCTACAGTGCATTTTTCTTACAACTTTTCAGAGAGAACTTGTGGTTAGCAAACTTTATTTTTTTCCATCTGCGTATTATTTTTATTTCAGCCTTAGACTGAAATCACTATCTAACTGCTTACAGGCTCCGAGGTTCAACATCTTCTTCCATAGAAATAGTTTACCTGAGTATGTACGTGTAATTTGCATGTGTGGCTGCATGCATGTTTGTATGTACACGAGAGTGTGTTTGTGTGTCTGTGGAGGCCAGAGGTTGATATCACGTATCACTTCTCCACTTTAGTTTTGGAGACAGGGTCTCTCTCACTGAACCCAGGACTCATTAATTCAGCCAGCCAGTAGCAAGCCCTAAGGACTGTCCCTTCCCCATTTCCCCTCCCCAGTGTGGGGATTACAGGCATATATTACCATGACAAGCATTGAACATGGCTGCTAGGGATCCGAACTCAGATCCTCACACTTCTGTAGCAAGTACTTTACCCATTGAGCCATCTCCTCCGCCCCTTTCCATAGATGTCTGTGTCAGTTTCTCCTATCATAGGGTCACCCATAAGAAGTCTGGTACCAGTGCAAATGTCTTTCTTCTGAGTCACAGGTTACCCACAAATACTGTCCACCCTGCCTTCTTAGCACCCAGACGTTGAGTATCCACCTGTTCCTTTCATAGCTTTGGAGAAGCTTCTTCTTTGGATAAGAAGCTTTTGAGTCCTAGCCACAATCCCACCTCCCCTCACAGCTCCAGGGTCCTTGGGCTGCCTCCAGCCATCTGCAGCAGCAGGCCCATTGGCTCAGTGTGGACACCTACCTTAAAAATTCATATTACCAGGAATTGCAGGCTTCCTGGCCAGTACACAGAAAAACAATTCTACATTCTCTCCCCTCTTTTAAGCAAGAGAATGCCATTCAGTTGAACCAACAGTCCACATGGAAGCCCGTCTGAGAAAGAAGTCTGACCCACTGTGTTCCAAAACAGAAATAAGAAAAAAATGGGTCCACGATCACTGACCTCCTGGGCCAATGACCCTGTGGGGCTTCCCCTCCAGCAGGCTCACCCCACACATTCCATTGTGCCCTTTTTCTGACCCACATCTACCTAAGGGGGCCATACTTGCTCCTGCTTCTCAGTACAATGAACAACTTGTTCCAAGAAAGTAGCTTGTTTTCTTTTCCCTGGAAGTTTTATAAATATATTACTGCTTCACATTATGAAATACCATTACAAAGATTGGATCTTTTTTCTCATACCCAACCAGAACACTGTGATTTGTTTTATTCTTAGCACTGACTCCTTGATTCGCTCACTAAACAGTGTTTGTGGAGCATAGTGTCCCAGGTGCACCTGCTACACGGCAGCATGGCTGACAAGGGTTGATGTGCTGAGCTGATCCCACAGGGGAACCAGCTCTGTAACTCAATACAGGTGGCATAAAAAGTCAACCCCAAAGCTTCTCTTCATATGGCGATGACCACTGAGAATACTCAAAACAGATCAAAGTGCTGAGAAGAAAAAACAGGAGGGTTGTCATGGTTTGATCCACGTGTCCCTCACAAACAAATGAATGTGTTCTGATAGATCGATCCTCAGCTGATGGAAATTCGGGAATTAGAACCTCACCAGAGCTGTGTTGTTGGGGGCGGGCTTATGGGGGTTATAAGCCAGCTCCCCCCTTGGAAGTATTTGGCACACCTTCCTGCCGCTGTTTGCAGTGCTGTGGCGGAGGTGATGTCCACCCTCTGCTCATGCCATCGTTTTCCCTGCCAGGATGGAGTCTCCCCTCGAGTCGGTAACCCAAATAAACCCATTCCTCCACAAGCCGCTTTTGTTTGGGTTCTTTCTGCGCAGCAACTAGAAAGCTGACTGCAACAAGGGTTCAATACTAAGTGAGACATCCTGATCAAAATATACAAGGTTTAGGGACCATTGCAGAAGAGATGGCAGAAAGAATGTCAAAGGAAGGGAAGGAGTGCTTACAATACTGTCTTCCAGACACAGAGGGGCATGGTACTTATGACCTCCTAGCACCTGATGCTACCCACAAAAGACCTCAATAAGGAGGGAAAAACTGAAGACATCAAAATGGAAGAGTGACTTGTTGGAAAGAAGAGGGTTCAGTGGAGGGCACAACGAGAGAAGGGTGGAAGGAAGAGACTATGATCTGGAAACATGGTGTATACATGGAGGTTGTCAATGAAAAGTTTAAAATAACAAGATGAATAAACAGAAAAGACAACAAGGTTCTTGTCCTATTGGAGCAATAACAGATAGGGCTATTGTGATGGTTAGGTTTTTTTATCAACTTGACCTTTTTAATTATCTTGGGTGGGTCTCTGAGGATGTTTACAGGAAGGCAGCCTCTCAGTAGAGGGCAGGAAGCTCAGGTGAGCTAGAAGTAAACATCCTTTCCTGTGTGGAAAGTGCCGGAAAGAAATTCCAGAGACTCAGGAAGCCATTAAGTCTGGGGAAGGGTTGGAAGACCTCACCCTAAGCCTATGTAAAGGAGAAGAAATTCTTTTTGGCCCTCTGCCTGTTTGCTGTTCTGTGTATATGGTGTTGGTGATGGGTTTTTCTCTCTGCTCAGACCTGTGAAAGAGGGCTAACCTCTTTGGCTGTTACGGAACTTCCCCTCAGTCTGTAGTTTCAATACTTTCCTCCCCCAAATTGTGCCTGGTTTGAAGATTCATCCCAGCGACATGTGGCTGACTGTGACAGAGATGCAGTACAGTACAGATGGTGTGACATCAGGGATGTACAGTACAGTATACATGGTGTGACTTCAGGGAAGTACAGTGCAGTAGAGATGGTGTGATTTCAGTTCCATGCAGTACATTATACATTATGTCACTTCCTGTGCTCATCAGTGCTGAGATTTGATCTGAAGTGTCTGTCAAGCCACTGTCTGAATTGGAAGCACCCAGACTTTATTTCATCGTCATTCCACACTTAAAATAAATGCCCACTTGGAACCTAAGTGCAGCATGCAATTAACTCCATTCTGCTCCCACCCAAGAACTGAGCAGGACGTGTATCTTTCATAGGAGTCTGTCCTTCCCCACTCCAGCTTGCCTGGGTTGCTCCATTCTGTTCTCAAATACCTTTCCTATAATCTGTAAACGCTGTCACTCCTCACATCAGCATCCTTGCACCTAATATAAGGGAGCTCTTGCTATGAATCAGCCTCATTTCTCCTGCTTCCCATGTGGGATACTATCTTTATTTCAGCTCACACTTGAAAAATGTCTTTGCTGGTTATGGACTTCTAAGTTCTGAGTCTATTTCTACATATCTTGGAGCTGACTGCCTCTGCCACACAGCCTGTACAGGGAGAGACCTTTCTATTGTAGGTACTAGACTAAGTAAGGTCCCAGAGGCCTTCTCTGCCATGCACAACTCCATCTGACAGAAGTCGGTTCCTCTTTGGTATTGATGTTTCACGGAGCTACAAACTCATCAGGGGCAGGGAGGGTGTGGAAGGCCACATGGGGAGTGCCATTATGTTGTCACTTGGGTGCAGCCTTGGAGGAGTGGGCACACTCCTCTTTAATGCTTTTCTTTAACACTTGCCAACAAGACGTGATATGCAAGGAGGAAGCAGAAGGCAGCCACCAAGAAGCATTTCTGTGGGTGCCTGGAGCCAGTGTCAAGAAACTGTTTCCAGAGGAATCCCTTTTTAATTACTTTTTATTGAAATACCCAGGATGCCCTGCAGCTTTCATTCGTGACGGAGCCTGGACTTAATACTGAAGCAGAAGATGTCCCACGGGTCTCATTACAGAACTCCAAGCCACCACCAAATGACTTCCAGGTGAGGAAGGACAGCTCTGACCACAGGGGCCGGAGTGTAAGATATGGCTTGGGACCGAGTTGTTCATTCAATTTAATTCAGCAAATATTTATTAAATGCCTGACTTGCACCCGGCAGGACTTGAAAATCTGAGAATAGAGCAGTGAACACAGCAGACAGACAGAAGCCTGCTGTTGGGGAGTCTATGCTTCAGTGCCAATCAGAGCAGGAAAGACGACAGCCTATCACATGGGAGGACTGTGGGGACGAGTGGCATCAGAGAGAAGGGGACAAACAGTGCTGATAGATCAGCCTGGAATCTGGTGCTCAGAGAGGCATCAGGACACTGTGGAATGAAGAGACATTCACTCAAGGGTCTGGAGGAAACCTGTCCAGGTGGAGAAGGTGCAAGTGTCTAGATCTTATGCTGGAAGCATGTCACAGTTTCTGAGGGCAGCAATGGGGTCACTGTTGAGTAGATGAGTAAACACCACGTAAGGGGCACAGATAATGAATTCCCAAATAATAAAAGTGCTCTTAAACTGCTCTGAGGGTCTTCGAGTACAGAGGATCCTGAGCACGAAGCTACCCCATCTGACTCAAACTATAATAGGTTGACCTGATTGCTGAGTTTGGGGTAGACCCTGAGAGGGTAAAAGCCGGGAGATGGCTAGACCCCTGTTGTTGGGACTGTTGGGTTGGGGTAGAAATGGGAGCAGGTGAGATATTATGTGCTAGTGATTATATTGTGGGGCTCAAGATGGGGCCACTCAAGAAAGACCTCACCGATTTTAGCCTCAGCCAAAGGAGGGGTGAAATAGCCAGGAAATCAAAGGAAAGACTATGGACAGAGAGGAAATTATAGCAGAAGGGGAATAGAAGGGTCAAGATTGGTGATGGTCTCTCCAGTGGAGATTATGTTTGTGTTTTTCAGGATGCAGTGAGAGAGCTGGGGCCCATCTAACCCTACCAACCAACCATAGGCCGATAGCTGAGATCCTGGCAAGAGAGGAGCCACCACAGTCATATAGTGCAGGATCCATATGGAACCCCACAGAGAACGATGGGATGAACAAGGGGCCCGCAGCCACAGCCATTCAATCAACACAGGATAAGCCAGTGGGACAGAAACCAACGATCTTCGACACAAAGACCCCTAAGCTCACAATATTAAAGCAGCCTTAATACTCATCCACAATGACTCAGGGAACTGAGCGGAAGAGGGGGCCGAAAGATTGTGAGAGCCGTGGTGGGGGAGACTATTCAGAGGCATGGCACCCTTCAGTAACAACATACTAGGGCCAGGAGAACCTGGCTGAATACTAGGCTATCCATGGTCCCCTGTCTCAAGGACTGATCCAGACGACCCACAGAGGAGGATATCCAGCTGATTGGGTATGGGGGAAGGGGGCATCGGGGAATTGGGGATAACAACTCACTGTTTGCCCACTAAATAATGTAACTCATTATGGACAATAAAAAAAAGATTGGTGATGGTGAAGATGCTGGTGGTGATGATGGTAAGGATGATGGTGATGAAATTGCTGATGCTTTCTTTGGACGTGCTCAGCTTGAGAAGCCCGCCGGGAAGTTGGGACAGTGGGTGCACATGTTGGAATGTCCGACGGTTGATAAAGGTATCCCTGCTTGAGCACCCTGCCCTGAGCGGTCACCCGCAGGTGGCTCAGCTTTTCTGTGTCACTCGTTTGACATCACCTTTGTCATTCTGCATGCTGGGTGCCTTCCTTCTCCCACCTCCAGGATGAGCAGTCCTTAATGAAGATTGTCCAGGTAAGATGACCTATGGATGCTTCTAGGTAGGGCCACGTATGGATGCTTGATGGGTCACTGGATAGCGTCCAGAAGTAAGTAAATGGGTAGATTTTCTAGAGTGCTTTGAGAAACGGGAGGAGGGATCACCATAGAGCAATAGGGCGAGATTAAGTGGTAGAATTTTGCAGAGAATTACCAGGGTCAATGCCCATGGGCGGTCTGATAAGCTATTGTACAAGTGTTAAGGACAGCACTGAGTCTCAGGGTCTGCTTAGTTTGCTGACATTCTCAGGGAGAAAGAATGGGTCGACATAACTCACAGGTTTCATTGTAGTGAAATCCCAGAGTCCAGACCTTTAACCTTTTGGTTTGATGTTTCTTCTCCAGCTCCAAGTGGCTGGTTCCAGCAGGCACAAGACTCCCTGTGTCTCAGTTAGGGCGCACACAAGCAGTGCTGCATGTCACAGTACAGATGAGTAACTGTTAGTCAGAACAAGTAATCCACATCAAATTTACATAAAGTTAAGTGGACCTGCCAAGTAGACAGCTGGCATATTAAAAAGAAGTGTATCAGTAAAAATGTCAAGTGAATGTTTTTGATTGGCACACAAAAAATTGGAAGACATTTAGAAAGACCCGATGATGGAATGACGCTGCTTGAAAGTAGCTGCGTCTGTATTGTTTGAGGCAGCAAGTGCCAAATCTCTGACAACTTCCAACATCCTAGGAACCTTAGCAAGGATGCCTGAAGCTCTGAGACTAAAGACCCACAGGAAAGGAACACGTTAGTGACACTAGGGACACGGAGAGATGGTGCTCAGACTCAGTTCTCCTTCCCGTAATGTAGCAGCTGCATTAGTCGTTTTTCTCATTATGGCAAGAAAACACCTGACCAAAGTAATTGAAGGCATAGGGGTGTATTTTGGCTCTCAACTTGAGGGTACAGTCCATCATAACGGAGAGGGCATGGTGACAGGTAATTGAGGCAGCTGGTCACATTCAGTCAGCAGTCAGGAAGCAGAGAGAGATGAATGCTGGTGCTCACATGTAGAGCACATGGAGAAAGCTGGTGCTCACATGTAGAACACACAGAGAATGCTGGTGTTCACATGTAGAACACACGGAGAATGCTGGTGTTCACATGTAGAGCACACGGAGAATGCTGATGTTCACATGTAGAGCACACAGTGAATGCTGGAGCTCACATGTAGAGCAAATGGACAAAGCTGGTGCTCACATGCGGAGCACATAGAGAATGCTGGTGCTTATATGTAGAGCCACTCACACATATGCAGCGAGTCTCTCTTCAATTTACCCAGCCCAGACACTCCCTCGCAGACATGCCCAGAGATATTTCCCCCATAGCAATTTTAATCCCATCAAGCTGACTTCAGGATCAATTATTACAGTAACATAGGGAGTGGCATTAGGTGATGACACACGTCTTGACCATTCTGTGATCATCTGAAAGTGACCTGTGTCAAGATTGTCCCTTCAGACCAAGCCACACAGACCTAGATGGTATGACTATTGGGTAGATATATCTTCTTATCAGAATGATAAGAAGGGAAAGCCGAGTGCCTAACATGGGTGAGTCATCTCCATCACACCTGCCAGGGCCAAGGACACATTACAGAGGAGGAGACGGATTACATACGAGTGCTGCTCTCACCGCTAGCCCAAGCTCCTTCTCCAGGGTGATGGTGGTAGACACTCAGAGACACAAATCTCATCAGAACTCAAGTAGAGAACAAGAGGCTGCCAAGACCTCAACACTGAAGGAGGCTTCTAACACTCTGTCGACTGAGGCTCAGAAGCATTCTGGAAGCTGGGCAGAAAGAATGTTGGAGTCACAGGGTGGGGAGGTGTACTGTGGTGTGCTGTTCTTCCAATAAGAACTGACTGGTGCATCCATGACCCCATGGAGACTCCTGATAAGCCACAGAAAGGGACCCTCAGGGGAATGCGGACAGGAGAAAGGGGACAGAAGACGTTGGCCCAATGGAAATTTGACCGATTTTCAATATGTTAATATATTAAAGTTACCAATCATATGAAAAAAAAAGAATGTGCCTTCTTGTGACTAATGGTGAAAAAAAGACGACGAGGAAGAGGAAGGCAGTTGTGACAGTTAAATGCCATGTGTCACCTCACCGTGCTGCAGCTCCAGGCCTCAGACACAACCGGAAGCACCATCTCTGCTGAGGTCTGCTAGCTTCAGGTACAAACTCATGAATGAACCAATTCATCCATGAGGTTAGCGTTCTCATGACCTGGCCCCTCCCAGTGACACACTTTACCCACTGAGCTCTCTCCTGAGCCCGGGTTAGCTCGCTTTAAGTGGTACGCAGTGCCATTATTATCAGCTAGAGAAATGTGAGCTTGTTATTGTTGCTATTTGGAAAATAACCTTGGATTATGATGTTGCATATGGGCACCGAGTTGACAAAAGGTGAACTTGTGATAATTATTTCACATGTCAACTTAGAGGAGGTTCAGGGCAGAATTAAGATGAAAATCATGTAGTGGAGAGTTGGCTCAGCAGTTAAAGGTGCTTGCTTGCAAAGCCTGACTGTCCAAGTGTAATTCCCTAGGAAGTCAGTTGCACAAGCTGACACAGGTGTCTGGAGTTTGATTGTAGTGGCAAGAAGCCCTGGTGTGCTCATTCCCCTCCTCTCTCTAATTCTCTCTCTGCTTGCAAATAAATATTTAATAAAAAAAGATGATGATCACTGAAAGCTAGGGAACATGGCTGCTGTTCATTATGTGGTGGAGATGCAACCAGTGAGTTGTTAGGGAGATTGAAGGACTGACCTTCCCCAAAGAGATAATTCTGCACCTGCTCATCCTCAGGCTCCAAACAGGACGACAACTAGTTGCATAATCCAGGATCATCATATTTATGTACGGTGTCATGGTCTGATCCAGGTGTCCCCCACAAACAAATGCATATGTTCTGGGTAATCGATCCTCAGCTGATGGCAGTTTGGATTTTACAACCTCCATGGAGCTGTGTTGTTGGGGGCGGGCTTATGGGGGTTATAAGCCAGCTTCCCCTTGCCAGTATTTGGCACACCTTCCTGCCGCTGTTTCCAGTGCTGTGGCGGAGGTGATGTCCAGCCCTCTGCTCATGCCATCATTTTCCCTGCCAGGATGGAGTCTTCCCTCGAGTCTGTAAGCCAAATAAACCCATTCCTCCACAAGCTGCTTTTGCTTGGGTTCTTTCTGCGCAGCAACTAGAAAGCTGACCGCAAAATACAGTAATTAATTGGTTCTGATTATTTGGAGAACCCTGGCTAAAACAACGGTCTTCCGTAAATTCAGTTTAAGTTTACTCTGTTGTCAATTAAAAAAAAAAACAATAGTCTTGGCTATTTTAGGAAGCACATATATGGAAAATTTGTTGAATGATTAATTGTTGGTCTGCTTCTTTGACATAATGCATTATTCATGTAGATTTCATCTTTCAGCCTAGCAGAATTGTTTTGTAAAACCTGAAATTCTGTGCAAAGGAAAATACTTCTATCACCCATTGATTCCTTCTGTCTCCCACAATTATCCAAGAGAGGCTGATTTGGAAAAATTAAAAAAAAAAAGAATAAGGGAAAAAACTAAAACCTAAATTGATTTTACTTCAGCTTAATCAGCCACATTTTAGCCAGAATTTGCTCCAAATGACTTTTGGCTCTTTTCCAAACCCAAAAGTACTCTCCATAAATAAAGATTGTCAACGCAGATAATATTGAAAACTTTTTGTTATAGATTCTAAAACCATTTTAAAAGCAGAGTCCTGGGGGCTGGGGAGGAGGCTCAGTGTCAAATGCTTGCTGTGTAAGTGTGAGAACCCGAGTTCAGATCCCCAGCACCCATGTCGAAATGCCAGGCATGGGAGTGTGCACCTGTTCTGGGGAGGTGGAAAGAGGCAGCTCTCTAAGGTTTGCTGGCTAGCTAGACTACCCAAGCTGGTGACCTCATTTCAGTGAGAGCCCTGGCCTCAAAAAAATCAGGTGAAGGGCAACTGAGAGGAACACCCAACATCAACTTCTAACTTCCAATGCATGTGCATATACGTGTATGAGCACTTGCACACACGTGTGCACACACACATAGTGATATGCATGCATATACACATGCAAAAATATATAAAACATATTTTTAAAAAAGCAATGTTCTGGAAATCTTTTGAGGAATGGCAGTAGTCTTGAATTGAAGGATAGTGTCCATACTGACACTGAAGAGAACAGAACTCATTGAGAGATGTATATGTATATGTACATTGTCATGGTTTGATACAGGTGTCCCCCACAAACAAATGAATGTGTTCTGATTGATCAATCCTCAGCTGATGGCAGTTTGGGTTTTACAACCTCGATGGAGCTGTGTTGTTGGGGGCAGGCTTATGGGGGTTATAAGCCAGCTCCCCCTTGCCAGTATTTGGCACACCTTCCTGCAGCTGTTTGCAGTGCTTTGGCAGAGGTGATGTACACCCCTCTGCTCATGCCATCATTTTCCCTGCCAGGATGGAGTCTCCCCTTGAGTCCATAAGCCAAAAATACCCATTCCTCCACAAGCCGCTTTTGCTTGGGTTCTTTCTGTGCAGCAACTAGGAAGCTGACTGCAACATACATGTATATGTGCATGTGTGTATATATGTACATATATATATGTGTATGTACATGCACGTGTATATAGTGTGATGGTTGATCTTCAATGCCAACCGGATCAGATTATGAAATACCTAGAACACTCATGTGACATACCTTTGGGTATGTCTGCGAGGATGTTTTCATAAAGGATTAACGGCAGTTGGGAAGATCTGCCCTGAGTGAGAGTACCTCTATCACTTGGGCTGGGGTCCTCCTGATGATAGAAAACAAAAGGAAAAGCAAACAGCACTGGGATTGCCCTTTCTCTGCCTCCTGGTCCACCCAGATGTGAGCAGGCAGCTGCATGCCACACCTTCCCCTCACAATGAACTGTGTTTATTTTAAGTTGTGTTTTGTCATATATCTGATCACAGTAATGAGAAAAGAGATAGATAGGCAGGTATAAAGACAGACAGAAAGATGAATAATAGAGATAAAGACATTGATATGCATATTGTGTATCAAACATATGAATGTGAAATGTGTCATATAGACCTTCAGTGTTGTGGCCAAATGATTAGAGGCTACAAACTGATAGAAGAAATGGAAGAGAGAGGAAGAGATACTGGAGGTGGATGAGGAAGCAGTGGGAAGAGGAAGCAGTGGAGGTGGATGAGGAAGCAGTGGGGTGGATGAGGAAGCAGTGCAGGTAGATGAGGAAGCAGTGGAGGTGGATGAAGAAGCAGTGGAGGTGGATGAGGAAGCAATGGTGTTGGATGAGGAAGCAGTGGATATGGATGAGGATGCAGTGGGAGTGGATCAGGAAGCAGTGGAGGTGAATGAGGAAGCAGTGGGGGTGGATGAAGAAGCAGTGGTGGTAGTTGAGGAAGCAGTGGATATGGATGAGGAAGCAGTGGGAAGAGAAAGCAGTGGGGGTGGTTGAGGAAGCAATGACAGTGATGGAAGGGGACTGGTGAACCCTCATGCTGTGATTTCTTCCACATAGAAATGTGCAAGCCCCCA